>RJWK010032740.1:0-23510 GCA_004363435.1 Platanista minor | reverse complement strand
ATCACAACCTTTATTCTTGCAGTAATCCTTTATTTATCTTGTAAGGCTGAGCTGGTACATTTATTTCTTAATTGCATATTGTAGTATGAGGTAATTGATGCCTTTCTAATGCAAATAAAGATTTATGCATATGATAGCACAATAGCACTTTAGCTGACTTGCACAAAACTATGGTGGATTTTAGTGCTTTACAAAAATGACAGCTTTAAACAGGCTATAACTCAGGAGAATGAAGGCAGTCTGTATGCAACCCCTACCTCCAATGAATTTGGCTTCCATTTGTCACTCATTTTATGAAATAGTCCTCCAAAAGCATTAGCCAGTTTTTTCTGAAATCTACCTTTCAAGAATCTCTGAATTTGCTTAACCTCTGAGGATTTTTATGGTTGCCAGTTTTGGTCACTTTCATTTTTATGTTACGTAAGTAACCAGACATATCAGTTTACCTTCTTAACCTAATTCAGAATGAGTTCATGGCAATGTAATCTTGCATTCCTTTCTCCTGCTTGAGTTCCATGACGGGAACCACCATTGTGTCAGCTTTGCCACTGTGATCGAGTCATAAATGTCTCAGATAATTCAAGCCTAGTTTAACCTAATGAAGAAAATTGAAAGGTAACATTTGTTGAATTCCAGCTGTGTCCTGGCCTTTGTTTTAGATGGAGAACCTTGAGATTGGAATCATTCTCTGTTTGAACTTAACAGAAAACATCCAACAACAGGAAGCCTATAGGACCACACTGTGCTCCTAATACTAAGGAATTGAAAAAGGAAGTGTTTTTCTATCATCAGCCCAGCAGTGGGGCTGCTGTCATGGAGTGGTCCTGCTGAAGATCCCAACTAATATAAATTGGTTCCTCTTTTGTGTTTGAAGTGACTTCTTTGAATCCAGAAATGCAATTGCACTTTTCTCTTTATTTGGGGTCATTTGTTGACCAACATTTGTGCCCTGTCCCTAGAGTAGGTTTTACCTAAAGAATAGGAAAAAAATGTTAGTACAGATGGGCAGATAGCATGCACTGCCTTAAAGAATGTCGTACACTGCTTTTCTCTTCCTGTTCTTCAGTTCTTCATGAGTTTGGTGTTGAATACTGATAAAACTACCTCCACAGTCAAGAGAAGGTAAGTACTAAAGGCAGCAGAATGAAGAATCTGGGGTTAGCGTTACCAGATCACAGAGCATGGCATTCTTAAATAGTTGTGCCACAGGAATTCACAGAGTTCTTGGAAGATTCGCATTCCCCCAGACCTGGTCTGAGAGCCAGAAGTCTGGTGGGTGATGTGTGTATAACAGGCACCAAGAGTCTTGGTTTCCTCCCAGACTCTTGCTCGAGTTTGAACCTAGTGGAAAGTCCGCCTCCTTTAGTTGTTGGGCAGGCAAAGGTTATCCAACTGAGTGAGGGAAGGGACATGAATAAAATAGGAAATATGGTGATTAAGAACAAGCTTTGGAGTTAATTGTCCTGAGTTTCTTTTTTCTTTTAATCAATTTATTATTTATTTATTTTTGGCTGCGTCGGGTCTTCGTTGCTGTGCGCGGGCAGAGCGGGGGCTACTCTTCGTTGCAGAGCGCGGGCTTCTCATTTGTCGTGGCTTATCTTGCTGCGGAGCACGGGCTCTAGGCGCATGGGCTTCAGTAGCGTGGCACGTGGGCTTCAGTGGTTGTGGCTCGCGGGCTCTAGAGCACAGGCTCAGTAGTTGTGGCGCACGGGCTTCGTTGCTCCGCGGCATGTGGGATCTTCCCAGGCCAGGGCTCGAACCCGCGTCCCCTGCATGGGCAGGTGGACTCTCAACCACTGCGCCACCAGGGAAGCCCTGAGTTTGATTCTTAAACGTGGCTCATACCAGTTGGGTGTCCTCAGGCAAGCTCTTGAACTCAGAGCTCAGTTTCCTCATCTGTAAGGTGAAGGTAATAGTGCCTTCATGGAGTTGTGAGCGTTAAAGGAGAACATTGATGTCAGGCGCACAGTAAGGGCTCGGTATAAATGGATCATTATTATTAAGACAATAGCCCCTGTTTTTAAGTTTCTTGGAGGTTTTCCCTCCTCAAACTCTGAAAGGGTTTTAATTATTTTTTTTGAATGGGATTCTTGTTCTAAAAGATTTTGTTTACTATCAAAGATTGTATTTGTGAAATGATAATTCAGTTTCCCTTTACTAATCAGAAATGTAACCAACATGCGGAGGTTTTTGCCTCCTTACCATAACTAATATAATCTCACCGGGTTCTTGTTATTCCAGCTAAAAGCAAAGAACTGTGATGTTATAGCTGGAGCAGTTTTATGATGAGTTATACTTATGATTTCCAGTAGGCTCTTTGAAACGTTACTTATGGGTCAGAGAATCCCTGTTCCTTTTCATAGGTTCTAGACTACATTTTTCTCAACGTCAACACAGTTAGCTTCAAAATTAAAAATTATTGTTAAACTGGGATTCAGCTGGATTCTCCTGAGACTTTGCACAATACCTGACTTATTTTGTCCTGGAGGTTGCAGTCCATTGACTTGTATTTTCATATTTCAGGCTTCAGTGCAAAAGGAAAATTAATGGCTAAATTTTCTAGAGCTGTTATTTTTATCTTGAGGCTTTACAGTCAGTAAAAAAGCAGTAACAATATGTAGTATGTTAAAGAAAAAAACTGTTCCAATATTGTATATTGTATCTTCTTCTCCGAGACCCGGAACAATATTTGCCTCTGTCACCACTGGCCCATGATATCCCTCGATGGTTTTATTATTTAATTCTTAGCTAATTTTGCTACCCCCACAAAAGATACAATATGTATCCTCCCGGACCTGGGCACGAGCCCGCGTCCCCTGCATCGGCAGGCGGACTCTCAACCACTGCGCCACCAGGGAAGCCCTGGCCCTCTCTTATTCTCAGTCTTCTTTCTGCCTGTCCACCCCTTCCCCGCCTCCCTTACATACCTTGCCAAATACTTTTTCTCCAGGTTTGTGACTTCAGTGGACCCTTTTGGCAAGAAGAGGAGGAGAATAGATGTGGGTAAGCATTTAGCGACGTCCAAGTGCCCAGGCATGACGTGACTGCCATATGGTCTCAGGTTGCATTAACTGCATATAATATTTAAAACAAGGGAGGTAGAGAGCAATTGAGGCCACAGTTGGAGTAGGTACAAGCTGGAGCAGCACAGAGGGTAGAAGTTAATGTGGGGCTGCTTGCATATTACTTCCTAGCTTTGTGACCTTGTGCAAGATACTTGACTTCTGTTGTGTTGGGGGGCTGTGGCTGGTAGATTAAGAATGTGCAGGGACTTCCCTGGCGATCCAGTGGGTAAGACTCTGTGCTTCCACTGCAGGGGACACAGGTTCAGTCCTTGGTCGAGGAACTAAGATCCCGCGTGCCGCACGGCCAAAATAAATAAATAAATAAAGCCCCCTTAAAAAAATTTTTTTTTAAATTAAAAAAATAAAATAAAAAAGAAAAGAATGTGAGATGATGCCCTGTTGAATGAGGAGACAAAAGCCACCCATATGGGGGTCAGCAGGGAGCTCCCTCAGCATCCCAGCTCCCACTTTGGGAAGGTGAAAAGTGGGGGGGGGGGGGGTCGGACTTCCCTGGTAGCACAGTGATTAAGAATCCGCCTGTCAATGCAGGGGACACGGGTTCGAGCCCTGGTCCAGGAAGATCCCACGTGCCGCGGAGCAACTCAGCCCGTGCGCCACAACTAGGGAGCCTGCGCTCTAGAGCCCACGAGCCACATCTACTGAGCCAGTGTGCCACAACTACTGAAGCCCGCGTGCCTGGAGCCCATGGTCCACAACAAGAGAAGCCACCACTATGAGAAGCCCACGCACCGCAGTGAAGAGTAGCCCCCGCTCGCCACAACTAGAGGAAGCCTGCGAGCAGCAGCAAAGACCCAAAGACCCAAAAATAAAGTAAAAAAGAAAAAAGCGGGAGGGTCGTTTTGACTGAAGGTGCGGTTTCAATACACTCACACAAAGGAAGTAAAGTCGTCAGATTTATTACTTACAGGTCCCAGAAATGGGGTTGGGGGGGCATAATGAGTGGGGGAAGGGCAGCCCTCTGTCCCAGGTCTCGGCGAGCAGGACATAGAGAACAGGCTTTATGAGGTCCCTTATAGCTTTGTAGGCTCAAGTCTAAGTGGTTATTTTAAAAGGTGCCGCCCGGGGAAAGCAAAGCGGGAACTCCGGGTGGGAATCCTAAGCTAAGGTCCCTAATTAAGGACCCTGAGATGAGATACTCCTGGATTTTTCCGGGTAGGCCTTAAATGCCATGATAGGCTTTTTTATCAATCAGAGGGAGGAAGAGAAGAGGACCGTGTGAAGATGGAGGAATATGGAGGCCCTTATCTAATTATCCAGACTCTGAGCGCTCACACTGAAATGCCTAGGCTGAACTCAGAATAGTTTTCTCATCACATCTGTGTCTGTTTCCTCATCTCCAAAATGGGAAATAATAATAGTAAGCTATCTCATGGGGGTGTTGAAGATTAAATTGAAGTCATAGAGTTGAAGTGCTTAGAAGGGGCCTGGCACATATGTATCCAATAAAAATTGGTTACAGTTAGTCAGCTCGGGGAATCATTTTTTAAAGAAGCCTACAGACAAACTGCAACAGATTTAGAGGATGTGACTATAAAGACAAGGGGACAAGCCCTGTTGTCTGAGTGAAGGCTGAAGGAATCAGGAATGTTAAGACTAGAAGAGAAAAAACTCAGAGGATGTAAAAAACCTTTCACGTATTTGGAGAAATTTTACATCATGTGTATCTTTTATATTCTGTATGGCTTGCAAGGAAGGACTTTGTAAGAGCCCTGAAAGAAATAGGAAGGCTGTGAGAGTTGAGAAAGTATAGTTTCATAATCGGAAAGACCAGGCCAGGGTTTGAATTGCAGCTCTGCCACTTGCTAGCTGTATGACCTTGGAGGTTTGCTCAAATGTTTTGAACCTCAGTTTATGAACCTCTAAAATGGAAATAATAATGCCTTCTCCTGATGTGTTGAATGAAAGAGGCAATGGGGATGGTTCATGGTAAGGCACAAGGGTTTTGTTAGATGAATTTATTGTCCAAGATCTGGCCTTCAACTTTGCAGGTCTAAACTTCTGTTATTAACCTACCCAGGATGATTTTGGTGACAGACTGACACCAATATATCTCTTTCAGGGTTATAGTAGGTTGAAAAGGCCCCTCCAAAGTGATGTCTGTGTTCAAACCCCTGAAACCCCTGTGAATGTGACCTTATGTGGAAAAAGGGCCTTTGCAGGTATTATTAAGGACCTTGAGATGAGGTACTCCTGGATTTTCCGGGTAGGCCTTAAATGCCACGATAGGCATTTTTATCAGAGGGAGAAAGAGAAGAGGGCCATGTGAAGATGGAGGAAGAGAATGGAGTGATGTAGCCACAAGCCAAGGACCCCCTGGAGCCCACCAGATGCTATAGAGGCAAGGCAAGATCCTCCCCTAGAGTCTTTGGAGAGAGTGTGGCCTTTGCTAGAGTTTGGATCTCTGGCCTCCAGAACTGCAAGAGAATAAATTTCTCTTGTTTTAAGCCACACTTTTTTTTTTTTTTTTTTTTTTGTGGTACGCGGGCCTCTCACTGCTGTGGCCTCTCCCGTTGCGGAGCACAGGCTCCGGACGCGCAGGCTCAGCGGCCATGGCTCACGGGCCCAGCCGCTCCGCAGCACGTGGGATCTTCCCGGACCGGGACACAAACCCACGTCCCCTGCATCAGCAGGTGGACTCCCAACCACTGCGCCACCAGGGAAGCCCAAGCCACGCTTTTTGTGGTACTTTGTTACATCAGCCTCAGGAAACTAATACAGCCACTGGAAAAAGTCTCCTTGATTAGGGAAAACTATTTGGCCTAATTGATGATAAAAATAAATTTAAGAAAATAATTCATCGAAAGAAGGTTTTGTTAGTGATGAAAACCAGATAAGCTGGGTTTGGAGAAGAAAATCTTGCCACGTGAATTCATCTGTGTCCAGGGGAAGAAGTGAGGAACCTGGAGGACAATCATTCTGGTTCCCATGGGAATGACCTGTTTAGTGGGGCAGGGATGCTTCACCATGAGGCCGCTTCCTGGTCCAAGTGAAATTCCGCAAGGCTGTCCTTTCTTTGCTGCCTTTCAGCGTTTTCCAACGAATGCCCCGTGGACTACCACTGCTGAGAAATGCTCTAAAGTGTGAGAATTCCATAGTCCAATAAATTTGGGATATGTTATCTCCACAATCTTGGAGCTTCACCAGCACATTATCAAATATGATTCCTTAATAAAAGGATCTGAGAAGTTGTGATATAAAGTTATTTAAAAGCATTTAACTCAGATTTTCACACATTTCCTTGAACACAGAGCCCTTATACAACAAGATAATCCACATCAGAAACATTAATAATTACATTTCCCAGGTGCCTCGATACTGGGAAAGAGAGGGCCCTAGCTAAAAAATTCAAGCCAAATTAATAAGAAATTCAAAACAATTATAAAATAATAAATTGGTATTCTTTGACTACTTCACCCTTATAATAGTCTCCTGGGCTTGCAATAACAAACTCCCACTAGGGCTCTAGGGGAGAATCCATTTCTTGCCTCTTCCAGTTTCTGGTGGTTGTCCCAACATTCCTGAGCTTTTGGCTGCATCACTCCAATCTCTGCCTCTGTCTTCACATCACCTCCTCTGTGGGTCTGTGCTAACTTTCTTTTCTTCTCTCTTGTAAAGACACTTGCAACGACTTTTAGGACCCACCCAGATAGTCCACCTGGATTATCTTCATCTCCAAATCCTTAATTTAGTCACATCTGCAAAGACCTCTTTTCTAGATAAAGTCACGTTTAAAAATTCCTGGGGATAAGACTTTGTATCTCTGGGTGGCCATTATTCACCTGGGCCTAGGAGACAGAATATATCCCCCCATTATGTTTTTGTTTGTTTTTCATTTATGCTTATATTTTCAAATGGATAAAATATGCCATGGATCAACATTTAAAGATATAAAAAGATACAGAGGACAATGTTCTATTTCTTGATCTGGAAGGGGGCTATGTAGATATATTAACTTTCTGATAATTCATTGAGTTGTACGCTTATGATCTGTAAACTTTGTATATTAAACTTTAATTTAAAAAATTTACTGAAAACCATAAAACATCTTTCAATCCCCGTATTTCCTCCCCTGAATGCTTCTCGTCTCTTCCCTGCTTTTCCAAATTCTCCTTCATTCTTTCAAACCTCATCTCACCTTCTCTAGTCAGTCATCCCTGAGGGCACCAGCTTTTGCAGGGCCCGTCCTCAGAATCTCACAGCACTATCAATATCATGCTTCCTTGGCATCTCCATCTGCATCGTCTTGGCATTTAACTTGGGAGTTTGTGTGTGCATATGAACGTGAATGTGTGATCTTCCTGTGTACAAGTAAGATCCTGGAACACTGGTTTCCAGCTCGGTGGCCCTCTGCTCTCTAGGGATCTTAGAGGTGTGGGAATGGGTTTAGTACAGTTTCACACAGTCAGGGGCATAGCTAGAGATGTGAAAATAAATGAGACATGGTCCCTATTTACAGGGGATTCAGAAGCTGGAGGGAGATACTGGCACATAACCACAGGAATTTCCATACAGTATGAGAGTGCTATGATAGAGACACACTCAGCTTGTCTGTGTACATAGGAAGATACACTTCAGCAAGTGTTATGCTTCAAAAAGTTTAACAGTAGTCACATATCTGCCCCACAATGAGTCTTCACAGTTTAATTAAGATGTCAAATTTTTGGGCTCCCCTGGTGGCGCAGTGGTTGAGAGTCCGCCTGCCGATGCAGTGGACGCGGGTTCGTGCCCCGGTCCGGGAGGATCCCACATGCCGCGGAGCGGCTGGGCCTGTGAGCCATGGCCGCTGAGCCTGCGCGTCCGGAGCCTGTGCTCTGCAACGGGAGAGGCCACAACAGTGAGAGGCCCGCGTACCGCAAAAAAAAAAAAAAGATGTCCCCTTTTTCTCTTGGTTGCGATTTTATCAACTTAAGATGGTAATTCTAGATGTTGCCTGCTGATCAGAGTTGACTGACATATTGTCTTTGATTTTTAAAAATGAGGAATTTGTATTATTTTTTTGATTAGGCTCTGCTAACCGAAATGATGGAGAGATGTAAGAAACTAGGAAACAAAAACGAGAGGTGAATACTGTTTTGGCCGATGTCATCAAGCACATGACTCCAGATCGTGCATTTGAAGACTCCTACCCTCAGCTTCAGTCAATAATTAAGAAAGTAATTGCACACTTCCATGATTTCTCAGTTCTTTTTTCAGTGGAAAAATTTCTGCCATTTCTGGACATGTTCCAAAAGGAGAGTGTGCAGGTGGAGGTTTGCAAATGCATCATGGAAGTTTTTATCAAGCATCAGCAAGAGCCCACTAAGGACCCCGTCATTCTGAACGCCCTTTTGCACATTTGCAAGACCATGCATGACTCTGTGAATGCACTCACTCTTGAGGATGAGAAAAGAATGCTGGCATATTTGATTAATGGATTTATAAAAATGGTGTCCTTTGGCCGTGATTTTGAACAACAGCTGAGTTTTTACGTTGAGGCCAGGTCGATGTTTTGCAATCTGGAAGCTGTTCTTGTGCAATTGATTCATAGTGTGAACCGGTTGGCAATGGAAACAAGAAAAGTAATGAAAGGAAATCATTCCAGAAAGACGGCCGCATTTGTCCGGGCCTGCGTTGCCTACTGCTTCACTACCATTCCCTCCCTGGTGGGAATCTTCTCCCGCCTCAACCTCTACCTGCATTCTGGTCAGGTGGCCTTGGCCAGCCAGTGCCTCTCCCAAGAGCCTTGGAAAGCTGATCTTCAGTTCAAGATAAACCTGCTGAGTTATCCTGAAAATAACAGATCTGCAGTTCCTCCGAAGATGAAACAATAGTGAGAACAATTAAAGCAAGATAGTGGTGAAAAGAAAAAAAAAATGAGGAATTTATAAGTTGATAAATGTAGTTTGGCAGATGAACTCTTTCAAAACCTGGGAGTCCATTGCGGGGGAGGAAATGAACAAATGGAGTAAAAGGAATCACTTTCCTAGTGGGCAATGTCTTAAACTTACTTGTATTGTACATGTGATAGTTGTTTATTATGGGCCTAGTGGTGCCCCCCCAATTCAGATGTTAAAGTCCTGGCCCCCATGACTCAGAATGTGGCCATATTTGGAGACAGGGTCTTTAGGGAATTAATTAAGTTAAAATGAGGTCATTAGGGTGGGCCCTAATCCAATATAGATGACGTCTTTATAAGAGGAAATTTGGGCACAGATGCATGTACAGAGGGAAGACTGCGTGAAGATGGCCATCTATAAACCAAGGAGAGAGGCCTCAGAAGAAACCAACCCTACCAACACCTTGATTTTGGATTTCTAGCCTCCAGAACTATGAGAAATTTCTGTTCCTTAAGCTAACCAGACTGTAGTGTTTTGTTACGGCAGCCCTAGTAAATTAATATATTGTTTCATAAATATTTTCTTATATTGAAATTTAAAGTCTTTGGTTTTGGCACTCAGGTACCTTCACATCTTGCCACAGTCTATCTTTTCAGCCTCTTCCAGCATTCCCTGTCATGCCCTCTATACCCACTAGCCTCTCAGTGTTCACCAAATACATCTGCCTTTTAAAGTCTCTCGGACCTTGCTGGGGGTTCTCTCTGCCTGGATTGCTGTTTCTTCTCCTGGTCGGGCCTCTTTGAAAACCTGGCTCAAATGTGTGCTCTATGGAGCCTTTCAGATCTCCCAGGCCGAGATGGAAGCACTCATCATGTTGTATTTTCATGAGATGTCTCTTTTTGGTAGACAGTGTGCTCCTAAAGCATAGGGCTTTGTCTGATTCATTGTCATCTCTCTGGAGCCAAGTGTGGTGTATTAGTCTGCTCAGGCTGCCGTAACAAAATGAGCTGGGTGACTTAAATTACAGACATTTATTTTCTCACAATTCTGGAGGTTGGAAATCCCAGATCAAGCCCTAGCAGCGTTCCAGTTGAGAAGTCTCTTGAGGCTTGTAGATGGCCGCCTTCTCATTAAGTCCTCACATGGCGTTTCCTTGGTGTGTGGTGTGCTGCAGAGGGAAAGAGAGCAAGAGAAAGAAATTTAAAGAAAGTATTTAAGATGTAAACCAGTTTAGTAGTTGATACTACAATATTAGATTTTTAAAAATAAACTTTAAATTTTGCAATAATTTTAGATTTATAGAAAAGTTACAAAGGTAATAGAGTTCACTCATCCCCTTTCCCCAGTTTCCCTAATCTTACATCTTATATAACCATGACACACTTGTTACCACTAAGAGATTAACATTGGTACGTTACTATTAACTATACTCTAGACTTTATTCCTGTTTCACCCATTTTCCCACTAGCATCCTTTTTCCTCTCCGGGATCCGATGAAGGATCCCATGTTGCATTGACTTGTCATGGGCTCTTGCTCTCCTCTGGTCTGTGATAGTTCTTGTTTGTCATTACTTAGTCAGTTAGGAGTACTGGTCATGTATTTTGTAGATATCCCTCAATTCAAATCTCTCTGATGTTTTCCTCATGTTTAGACTGGTGTTTGGGATTTTGGGGGTGAATACAAAACAGAGATGAAAAGCCCTCCTTTTCCCATGATTTCAGGGGTACGTGATTTCAACATGACAGTACTGTGATGTTAGCTTTGATCACTTTGTCACTGCCGGACATTTCCACTGTGAAGTTACTGTTTTCCTCTTCCAATGCTCTGTTCTTTGGGACAGAGTCATTAAGTTCATCCTCAAAGGGATGGGGTTAGGAAATGAAGTGCCACCTCTTTATGCGGGGAGTATCTACATATATTATTTGGAATTCTTCTGAAAGGAAGATTTGTCTCTTCTTCCCCCTTTTTGTATTCAATCATTTATTTATATCAGTGTGCACTCATGTCTATTTGTTTTATACTTTTGTTGTAATCCAACACCACATTCTTTCTTTTGTTCAACATGCCGCATTTTTTTCTAACACTTCCTTTCTTTCTGGCACTACAAGATGCTCCAGGGTTCTCTCCTATTTTCTCTGCCCAAGCCCTAGAGTCAACCATGTCTCCAAGGAGCTATTATAACATTTTATAAACACCTTAGTATATATTTTTTTAATTTAATAGTTTTGAACAAATAGAACATTAAGTTGAACTGTATTGAATGTTTAAGTATGAAGGAGTGGAGAGTAATATATAGATTTTGTTGATGGGTTTTTATCCTTATGAAAAAGAGAATTATCTATTTATATTAATATATATTGTTATTGCCTTATTTTAAATATAATATTTAAACAGTGGAAGCTGCTTCCTGCTTGTGTATGTGAAAGCATATTCCAGAGTATACTGTTCTGTATATGTCCCTTAGCTCAGGTTTGTTAATTTTGATTTTCAACTATAGAATCTCTCTACTGGATTTTTCCTTTGCTTATTCAATCATGGAAAAAGATATGTTAGACTCTCCCAAATGTGATGGTTGACTTGTGAATTTCTCCTTGTAATTATTTTAGTTTTTGCTTTGTATATTTAGAAGCTATATTATTAGATGCACACAAATTTAGAATTGTTCCGTCTTTGTGTTTAACTTCCCAAATTAACTATCTTTATCTGTAGCAATTTTCTTTCTTTTTTCATAGTAGTTAAACATACATAACATAAAATTTACCATTTTTGTCATTTTTGAGTATACAAGTCAGTGACATAAGTACATTGTTCTGCAACCATCACCACCATTTATCTCCAGAACTTTTTCATCTTGCAAAACTGAAACTCTGTCACCATTAAACAATAATTCCCCTTTTCACCCTCCCTCTAGCCCCTGGGAACCACCATTCTACTTTCTGTATCTGTGAATTTGACTGCTCTAGGTACCTCGTGTAGTGGGCTCATACAGTATTTGGCCTTTTGTGTCTGGCTTATTTCACCTAGCATAATATCTTCCAGGTTCATCCGTCTTGTAGCATGTGTCAGAATTTCCTTCCTTTCTAAGGTGGAATAATTTTCCATTATATGTATAGACCACATTTTGTTTACCCATTAATTTGCTAATGGACACTTTGGTTGCTTCTACGTTTTGACTATTGTCAGTAATGCTGCTATGAACATGGGTGTACAAATATCTATTCAAATCCCTGCTTTCAGGTTTTTGGGGGTTTTTTTTGTATAGACCCAGAAGTGGAACTGCTGAATCATATGGTAATTCCAGTTAATTTTTTGAGTAACTGCCATACTGTTTTCCACAGTGGCAGCACCATTTTATATTATCACAAGCAATGTACTAAGGTTTCAATTTATCCACACCCTCACCAACACTTCTATTTTCTGGATTTCTGTTTTTGGTTTTTTTTTTGATAGTAGGCATTCTCATGAGTGTAAAGTGACATCTCGTGGGTTTTATAGTAATTTTTTAAATGAAAGTTCTATTTTTCTGACTAACACACAGAGTTTTCTTTTGGTAAATATTTGTGTGGTACATATTTTTGTATTCTTTACTTTCAACTTTTCTGTGACCTAATGTTTTATGTGAGTTTCTTGGAAACAGCAAATTATTAATTTTTCTTTTCATATCTAATCTGACAATCCTTGTCTTTTAACTAGAATGTTTAGTCCACTCATATTTATTGTTGTAATTGGTATAGAGTTAATTATGGCATTTTTTTAATGTTTTCTATTTGTCCTCCTTTTTAAATTAAAAAATTCTCTTTTCTTAAATCCTTGGGAATTAGTTTATTTTTTCATTCCATTATTTTCCTTCTGCTGTTGTAAAGGGGTAAACTTTGTTTTTATTCTTTTAATACTTAGCCTTGAAATACTTTTAACAGGCACATTTAACTTTCTGAAGTCTAAATTTAATAACTTTAGCTTCCTTCCAAATAATATAAGGACCTTATAACATTTTAACTCCAGGCACCTCCTTTTTAGCTTATGTGTTTTTGTTGTTGAGTGTTTTAGCTTTACCCCTCTCTCTCTGACATTAGTCTTTATTGTAAGGTAGTATGGCTTATTCATTATTCCTTCTGTTTCCCTCTATGTGTACGGAGATTCACTAGCATGACACTTCTAGCCTTTCTCTGCCTGACTTAAACTAATGGGTGAATTTGGAAGGGAAACTAGGCATGTGTAGCCTTGTCTTTTCTTGAGAGGGAGTTGTTTTCAGGAAGAACACATATGATTCTTTTCCTCCAAGCTGTAAGTCTTACAGAGGCAGGTTCCCATGTACTTGGCAGAAGGGAGGGTGAGGGTGCAGCTGTGGAGACCTGGAACTGCCTGTGACTGGCTGGGTAAGTTGGCCTAATTCTAGGGTTCAATATTGTGAGATGTATTTGCCTACAGATATAAGGTACATTTCCCAACATTATTTTTGTTGGTAATAAAAGCAAAATTTTGTCCTTCTCTCTGCCTTCTTGTATGTTCTTGTTTTACAATCCATTCATAATCCATATATGGAAAAGAAATGCTTTTTTGGGGATCTCTAAAACCTTAACAAATTTCTGTTATTGTTATTTTTGTTATTATTTTATACAGTAATTTGTTAAGGTTTCCTCAATATTTGCCATATTCTTTGCTCACCTTTTCTCCTTGTATCTCAGACTTTCCTTCTGGGATAACTGTCCTTCTTCTTGAAGTTATCTTTTTTTTTTAAATTAATTAATTAATTTATTTATTTTGGCTGCACATGGGTTTTCTCTAGTTGCGGCAAGTGGGGGCTATTCTTTGTTGCAGCGTGTGGCTTCCTATTGCAGTGGCTTCTCTTGTTGCGTAGCATGGGCTCTAGGTGCGTGGGCTTCAGTAGTTGCAGCACATGGACTCAGTAGTTGTGGCTCGCAGGCTCTAGAGTGCAGGCTTCGTAGTTGTGGCACACGGGCTTTGTTGCTCCGTGGCATGTGGGATCCTCCCGGACCACGGATCGAACCCATGTCCCCTGCATTGGCAGGTGGATTCTTAACCACTGAGCCACCAGGGAAGTCCCTTGAAATTATCTTTTATTTGTTCCTTTTGACAGGATATATTTCTGGTAAAGTTTCTCAATTTTGTTTGAATTAATTTTGTCCTTGTTCTTGAGAGATGGTTTCATACTATGTACAATCCTGTTATTTATTTTTTCAGAAGATAGCATTCCACTGGCTTCTGTCTTTTATCAATATTATTGCTTCTCAGAAGTCAGCTGCCAATCTAATTATTGTCCCTTTACAAGTGATCTCTGTTTTCACACTTGGTGAAAAGACCTTTTGTCTTTTGTATTCTGCAGTTTCACAGTGATAGTTCAAAGTATGGATTAAAAAAAACAAACAAACCCAGATTAGAATTCAGTGAGAATCTCAAATCTGAGAATTCATTTCTTTAATTAAATTAGGAAAATTATCAACTACTTTCTCTTCCCTATTCTTCTGTCATCTTCTGGAACCTCTTCCTTGTCTCTCAGTTTCTTATATTTTCCATCTTCATTTCTGTCTGTATTGTATTCTGTGTAATATCTTTAGATGTATCATCCAGTTCACTAATTATTTCTCCACCTATGTCTAACCAGCTGTTTAACATATTGATAGAGTTTTTAATTTCAAGTCTTATGCTTTTTATTTCTGTAAGTTTTAATTGATTCTTTTTCAAATCTGTATGGTCTTTTTCTGTATAGTTTCTCATTTTTATTCATATTTTCAATTTTCTCTTTAACTATGTTGGATATACTTTTTTCTGTTTTGTATCTGATAATTTTCAAAATCTGGAGCTTTTGTTAGTCTATGTTGTATCTGCTCATTCTCACTCATGGAGACATTTCTTTGTGTGTGTGTGTGTGTGTGTGTGTGTTTTGATCAAAAGTTCAAGATCCTTGAAACCTTGTCACTGGGAATTCTCTGAGGACTTGCTTGAGGGTGAAGATTTTAGTTTGATTCTGTCAGGCTCCTGAGTACACCACCAACCTGGGACCACTTTGGATGAAATTCTCAGTTTGACGTTTTCCTGGCCAGGCAGGTAGTGTTAACTGAAGCCACAAACCTGTGTGAGGACTGGTTTGCTGCTAAGATTTTTCAGGGAAGCCCTTCCCCCTCCACCCAGAGTTGAAGCTGAGACAGACTCATTTCCTCACTGACCCCTTTTCAGGGCAGATTCTTTCTCGCTCGCATTTTCAGTGGTTTCTGATGGAAATGCCCACCTTGTGTGCACCTGAGACTATAGTCTTCTGAACCTGAAACTCTTATTTCCTACAAATGACACAGGATGCCTCAGGGCTGGTTCTCCTCCCAGCACCCCTGCTCCTGCTTTGGTTTTTTTTTGTGTGTGTGTTTTTTGCGGTACACGGGCCTTTCACTGTTGCGGCCCCTCCCGTTGCGGAGCACAGGATCCGGACGCGCAGGCTTCAGCAGCCATGGCTCACGGGGCCCAGCCGCTCTGCGGCATGTGGGATCTTCCCGGACCGGGGTACGAACCCACGTCCCCTGCATCGGCAGGCGGACCCTCAACCACTGCGCCACAAGGGAAGCCCTCCTGCTTTGTTTTCAGCATCTGAGAATTTCCTTTTCTTTTTCATAAGCCCAGTCATGCATTTAAGAGGACACTTGTTATATTTAATCTAGAACTTTGGGATTTTTTTGGTGGGAGTGTGCCAGGACAACTTTTTGCTGGACTAGAAACCTCTTGCAGGTCTCCTCCATCCTCTTTGCTGCAAGAGGGCACACTACTCTTTTCTCATACTTGAGCTTTCTTTTATAACCACACCCCTCACTCCAACAAACAGCTATTCCCTTTCATACAATTTCACATCAAGGAAGCAGAGGGGACAAGAAAGAAATGATGTTCTATCCTCCCCTTTGCCAACTTAGAGTATAAACACTCCAAGAGCGGGCACTTCTTTAGGAATGATTTGTATAGTAAGTAACTGCTCTTAATCATGGACTCTCACTTGCTTCCACAGATCTGTATGTTGAATTGGATGTTTACTACCTTTAGATGTACCTTAGATGGATTGTGGAGTTGAGCTGGCTATTTAAAGGCATCCCTGATTGACTCTTTGTATATTAAAAGACATGCTTTGGTTGAATATCATAAGAAATTTTGCTTAAAGTGGGACACTTCTGGCATTGTGCAGCCGTATGTGGATTTAACTAGCACACGGTAACTTGGGGAAGCCCCTGGCGTTATTTTATTGGTCAAAACAATGCCTCTCTCATAATTTATATATTTAACAGTCACCCAACGTCCATCACCCAAACAAAGGGATAGGTAAAGCCATGTTTCTTGGCCTCTGAGAAGTTGCCTTTGCCTGCTGCCTTTCAGCTCACTAGCCAGACGGGAAGATGCTTTCGCTGAAGTCCGGTCCAGCAGAAGGATGACAGAGTGGTTGATGTGCTTCATTATCCTAAGAGAACAGCTACTCATCACTCCCGTTATTTCCAGGAATAGCTACCTTCCCTTGTTTCTTTCAGCAGTAAGGGAGTGCTCCCAGAGTGGAAGGCAACCCAGCAGCTTTGTCTTTTTTGTTTTTTAAAGACTTTTTTGATGTGGCCCATTTTTTTAAAGTCTTTATTGAATTTGTTACAATATTGCTCTGATTTTATGTTCCTGGTTTTCCGGCCATGAGGCATGTGGGATCCTAGCTCCCCAACCAGAGATCGAACCCGTACCCCTTGCATTGGAAGGAAAAGTCTTAACCACTGGACCGCCAGGGAAGTCCCAACCCAGCAGCTTTGGACATTTATCTGCCTAATCCTTCTGGAAAGCACAACCAGTATTTAGTTTGTTCCTCTCATCCAAAGCAGGGATGATCATTTCAAGAGAGCAAAGGAGTGTTTCCTCCCATGCCTTCCTTCCCTGTGCTGTGCATCGTACATCCCAAAGATGATGGGGGAACCCAAGGGGTCCCGTGAGCAATAGGCCCCAGAATTATTTAGGGAATTAGGATTGGAAATGAGGTAAACGTTTCCAAAGCTTTGCAAATCATTCTCGCAAACCTACAAAGGACAGCTGCAGAGCTTCAAAATGAGAAAGTATAAAATAGTTAAGAACAAGGTCAAACCAGATGGGAATAATCACAGCAGTGAATGATCACTTTTCATTTTGGGACTCCTTTAAAGCTGTGTATTGCCTTTGTCAGTACCAAAGATTCTAAGGAAAAGGTGCCCAGTCATCAACTGTGCTAAGATTTTAAAAAAATGGATCCTATGCTTTGAGTTTAAAAAAATGTTGAGCAGGCATATGATCTTTATGTTATTTCTGAAAATGTAAGACCGTTTAGACCTCCTTGCAAGCATCACCATTCCCACAATAACACATTCATCAGTGGAGCCAGTAGTCAGACAGTGGTTAGGCTGTTTGTTGCCTTCCACTAATCCAAGTAATGGTCTTTCATAAAGCTGCTCCTTTGTGTGCCTCTGATCCCTAGCTGTCATTTCTTCCACTCCCCCTGAGTGTCTGCATGTTGAAAGCACCCTGGAGCTGCCTTTTCACTGTGCAAGCGCTTGCTGTCTTAATTAACGTGTCCACGTCTGTCAGGAAGCACAGTGTCCTGTGGCATGTGGCAACGTTGATATGGATCGCGGTCTAATTTCGAGCAGCTAAATGTCAGGAGAGCAGAGGCCACCCCGTTTTTGGACCTTGACTTTGAAGGCAGGTCTTGTTGCTAGGTTCCTCATCCCCTCTACCTGCTCCCACGGAGTCGAAGAGAAATTCTCCACAGCTGGAAGAAGTCAGCACACCATGGCAGCTTCCGTTCACTTCCTTGGACAATGGGAGAAAGTAGCTATTGTTGGCAGCTCCCGAGGCAGCCATTCGTCCTGGGTAGAAGTAAGAGGAGGTATCATTTCAACAGGATCTTGAAATATGGGTAAACATCATCAAATATGGAAAGGGGTGTTTTCAGGGGGTTCCACTTCTGGCTATGCAGGCTACTTCTTTTTGTGTGTGTGTGTGTGTGTGTGTGGTATGCGGGCCTCTCACGGTTGTGGCCTCTCCCATTGCAGAGCACAGCCTCTGGACACACAGGCTCAGCGGCCATGGCTCACAGGCCTAGCCACTCTGCGGCATGTGGGATCTTCCCGGACCGGGACACGAACCCATGTCCCCTGCATCGGCAGGCGGACTCTCAACCACTGCGCCACCAGGGAAGCCCTATGCAGGCTACTTCTAACAGACCAACCTTCCTACCATGAGCAATCATAAGAGCTGGATAAAATACCAGACACCTGTTTGAAGGCATTGGTGAGTAACCAAGGCAATCAGGATATGGTCTCTGCTTCTCCCTTCAAGGCATTGATGATTCATGGCATGGAGCCCAGAGGCAGACGTGCCGCCCAGAGCTTCCGGCAGTCTCAAGGTGCTGGGGACACACTGAAGTCCACTGCCACTAAAGCAGTGAGGATGTGATAAAAGATTGTGAATGGACACATGTTTTACAATCCCAGTTTGTCACTTAATTAACAATAAATGAGAAATAAAACTGTTCAATAAGGTACTTGCCCAGCAGCCCATGCCTTCCCCTCCCTGGACAGACAAATCTTCATCAGAAAGTTCTTGATGAGTGAAGAATCAGATTCTGGTGGGGGTAGAGTTGCATGTTTCCAGTCCAATGCAGTCAGCCTGACACAAGGGCTGGCTGCTCCATGATGGGTGGCTCAAGCCCTAGAACAGGCACCCTGTCCCTGGACAGGCACCACTGATTTGACTCTTTGGTCTCCCCTTTTCTCTCTCTTCTATGATCACCATTCTTTTAGTTTGCACAGAATTCCTTCAAACGGGGTAAAATATGATTAATTTGGTTTCTGCTCACTAACTTACACTCACATTCGAGTCCTGTCTCTCTGAGACTCCAGGGTGTGCTGAAGCCAGCTCGTACTGGCTTGCGAGAACTGACTGTGCATGTCTCTTCCCAACTCTGCAGCCAATTATTTTGAGTTAGTAGCTTGCACTGGCCGTGGTGGAGCATTGACACCATGGAAGCTGTAACTATTACAAATCAGGACGTCTTCCCAGAGAGCCCATTGTTAAACATTTACCAGCACACCACTGCCCAGACTTCTTCTTTGGAGTTTGGGGGGATATTCCAAAATCTTGGGTCTCACATTTCTAGAAATTCCCTGATTACTCTTGCAAACCCTTCATGTTATCATTGTGCAAGGGTTCAAGAGTACATCTTGGAGAGCAGCCTCATTTCTCTTATCTCTGGATTCCCGGGGGAACATTTTACTTTTGCCCCATGAACCAGCAAAGACCAGACTGTGAACAGCCTTGAAGAGCCGTATAAGACGAGTGACAAAGGAAGGTGAGCTCGGAAGCTGCTGTACCGTCTGGGGAACGGTGACAGAGGCCTGCATGGCATGCACACGCATCTACTGCCTGGATGGCCATTTCATTTGAGAGCAACCCCATTCTACCACTTGAGGAAACGTTCTCCCAGAATTACTGAGAATCTCGAGGATTCTCAGGATGCCACTATACATCAGTCCATTGACACTTCTCTCTCTCCACACCTGTCTTCCAAATTAGCCAATGTTTTCAGGGCCCTTGAATCCCAGGAGATAGATATTTTTCAGAAACAGACCCTTGGGTTGGTTATGCAAAAACTAAGTCAAATCAACCATCCAGAGGACAGAAAATCTTTGGTCATGGAGTGACAACTGTCAATGAGAAGAATTCATGGTTTTTACTGTGTTTATTTATACATGAGCATCTCAGATGACTATTCTTGTTAATCTACATCAAAAGTCTATTTCTTGTAACCTGAGATTTTTCCTTGTTAAGCCCTGTAATGATGGTGTCCTGAGCAAGAAAGTTTTTTGTTTTGTCTTGTTTTGTTTTGTTTTGCCTCAGAGCGTAGTCTAAAGTACAGTTCTGATTGCCTTGTAAATTGGATTTTCCTTGAGTAATTATCTCAGTGACCACAGGTGGTTGTAGTTGATTCAGAAAAGTCTCCTTTTGGAGACAGAGTCTGTCCACACTTCCCATTAAGTCATGAAGACCAAACCCAAGAGCGAGGTTGAATACTTATTCAATATTCACGCAGGGTGATTTGATGGCAGCAAAGAGGACTGAGAAAAATAAACAGCCGTCAGCACAGAAGAACCTCATTAAATCAGCTGATGAGAGCTTGTATCTTCTCATATTTACAGTAACATGACAGTGTATAAATCAGCACCCTCCTTGAAGGCCAGACCCTCCAAAGAAATGGGCTTTTTTTTTTTGCGGTCAGCAGGCCTCTCACTGCTGTGGCCTCTCCCGTTGCGGAGCACAGGCTCCGGACGCGCAGGCTCAGCGGCCGTGGCTCACGGTCCCAGCCGCTCGGCGGCACGCGGGATCTTCCCAGACCGCGGCACGAACCCGTGTCCCCTGCATCGGCGGGCGGACTCTCAACCACTGTGCCACCAGGGAAGCCCAGAAATGGGCTTTTAAAGAAGGAAGATGCAGAGCTAAAATATTCATATACTTTCTTTTCAAATAATACCAACCTGTGCAGTCCTCTAAGCTTTTCCAAAGATTCTTCACCTGCGTTGTTTGTTTTGTTTTGTTTGTTTGTTTTTGGCTGCACCACGCGGCATGTGGGATCTTAGTTCCCTGACCAGGGATCAAACCCGCACCCCCTGCAGTGGAAGCCTGGAGTCATAACCACTGGACCGCCAGGGAAGTGCTAGCTATGTTATTTTACTGAAATTCTTATAACACATGAGGGCATGAGATGGGCAAACTATGTTGTATTTCTGTCTTCTCTCACCTGCAGGAGATGCTGAGGTTCCAAGAATGATGATGCTGGATCAAGGTGGCCCAGCAGTAGAACCACAGTAATTCAGGTTCAAGATTCTCGGCTTGGCATTTATCGTGCTGACTGTGAGGCTCATGACAATTTATTTTTGTGAGTGAAACGTACTTAGCTATAGGTGGAGGTTTACTTTTGATAAAGATGGTGATAGAAGTAGCAAAAAGAGGGGCCTGGTGTGGTTGGGACTGGGGGACTGACAATGAAGCTGGTGTGGTGGCTTGTCCCAGCAATGGCTCCGACGGACCCCACGCCTGGAATTCACCCCCTGCCTGGGCCCCTCCCACTCTGGCCCTGTGACTCACTTTAACCGATACAGCAGGGCCCAAGGGATGCTGCACCAATTCTGGGTCTAAGCCTTAAAGATGTTTTTGCACTTTGGGGAACCCTGAGCTGCCATGTAAAAAGCCCAGTTACCTGGAGAGACCACGTGAAGAAGGCACATTGAGAGGGAGAAGCCCTGAGGCTTCAAGGGGAGAGAGGGAGAGACAGACAGACGGACTGACAGGAGAAGGAGGGAGCCCCAGAGGAGCCCACCCAGCATTCCGGTTGTCCCAGCCATGGCACTGGACACGTGGGAAAAGCCACGGCAGAGGTTTCAGCCCCTGCTGCCATCTGATAGCAGCTGCATCCATCAGAGACCCCAAGGGAGACGCAGAAAAACTGTTCAGCTGAGCTCTAGTTAATCCCAGATCATGAGAAACAAAGAAATAGTTATTGTTTTAAGCCAATAAGTTTTGGAGTGGTTGTTATGCAGCAAGATATACACAAAACAGCTAGAGAAGATTTCATGTATTCATTCATTCACTCATTGGTCATTTACTAATAATCATCTACTATGCTCCCATCATTGTCCCTTCTTGTTGCTTTCATCTAGCAGCATTCCAATCATTTCCCTTCGTGCAGCTTTAGCACCCGGCTGTCTGTCTTCCTCTACACCAGCTGGAATTTTGATAGGGATTCCACTGACTCTGTAGAGGGGGACTATTGCCATTCTAACAGTATTAAGTCTTCCAATCCATGAGTACGGCTGTTTTTCCATTTATTTAGCTCTCTCTAATTTCTTCCAACAATGTTACACATAGTTTTAAGTGTTTAAGGCGTACACATCTTTTGTTAAATTTCTTCCTAAGGATTTTATTCTTATTGATTTTGCTGTAGTTGCAATTGTCTTTGTCTCACTGGTAGTGTATAGATATACTGTAGGCTTTTGTACATTCATCTTGTATCCTGTAGCTTTGCTGGACTTGTTTATTAGTTCTAATAGTTTTTGTGGATTCCTTAGGATTTTCTACATATAAGATCATGTTTGTGAATACAAATAGTTTTACCCTTTCATTTCATTTCTTTTTTTTTTTTTTTTTAAAGATTTATTGGGCTTCCCTGGCAGTGCAGTGGTTAAGAATCCTCCTGCCAATGCACGGAACACAGGTTCGAGCCCTGGTCCGGGAATATCCCACATGCCGCAGAGCAACTAAACCCGTGCACCACAACTACTGAGCCTGCGCTCTAGAGCCCACAAGCCACAACTACTGAGCTCATGTGCCACAATTGCTGAAGCTCACACTCCTAGAGCCCGTGCTCTGCAATAAGAGAAGCCACCACAATGAGAAGCCCTCGCACTACAATGAAGTGTAGCCCCCTCTCGCCACAACCAGAAAGAAGCACACGTGCTGCAGTGAAGACCCAATGCAGCCAAAAATAAATCAAATAAATATTTATTTATTTGATTTATTTAATAAATAATGATTTTAAATTATTATTAATAATTATTATTTGATTTAATAAATTAAATAATTATTTAATTTATTTCTGGCTGCATTGGGTCTTCGTTGCAGCACTTGAGATCTTCGTTGAGGCGTGAGGGATCTTGAGTTGCAGCGTGTGGGCCCTTTGTTGTGGCGCGCTGGCTTCTCTCTAGTTGTGGTGCTCAGACTCCAGGATGCGTGGGCTCTGTAGTTGTGGCGCGTGGGTTTCAGAGCGCGTGGGCTCTGTAGTTTGCGGCACACGGGCTCTCTAGCTGAGGCACATGAGCTCAGTAGTTGCAGTGCATGGGCTTAGTTGCCCCCCCACACACACCGGGCATGTGGGGTCTTAGTTCCCTGACCGGGGATTGAACCCGCATCCCCTGCATTGTAAGGCGGATTCTTTACCACTGGACCATCAGGGAAGTCCCATACCCTTTCATTTCTAATCTGAATGGCTTTTATTTCTTTTTATTGCCTAACTTCCCTGCCTGGAACCTCTAGTAAAAATGTTGAAAGGAAGTAGCAAGGGAAAACATCCCAGTTTTGTTCCTGACCCTGGGGGAATCCTAGGGGGATTCAGCCTTTCATCATTAAGTGTGATGTAACTGTGGGTTTTTCACTGATACTCTTTATCAAGTTGAGGAAGTTCCTTTCTATTCTCAGTTTGCCAAACATTTTTATAAAAAAGTGAATTTTGTCAAATGCCTTTTCTGTGTTTATTGAGATGATCGTGTGTTTTTTGTCCTTTATTCTGTTGATACGATATATTAATTGATTTTGAGATGTTAAAACAAACTTGCATTCCTGGGATAAGAATTGCGTTTGAGCTTTTGCACAGCAAAGGAAACCATAAACAAGACCAAAAGACAACCCTCAGAATGGGAGAAAATATTTGCAAATGAAGCAACTGACAAAGGATTAATCTCCAGAATTTACAAGCAGCTCATGCAGCTCAATAACAAAAAAACAAACAACCCAATCCAAAAATGGGCAGAAGACCTAAATAGATATTTCTCCAAAGAA
>RJWK010032739.1:0-23511 GCA_004363435.1 Platanista minor | reverse complement strand
GTAAGTCAGAAAGAGAAAGACAAATACCGTATGGTAACACATATATATGGAATCTAAGAAAAAATGAAATGTCATGAAGAACGTAGGGTCAAGACGGGAATAAAGACACAGACCTACTAGAGAGTGGACTTGAGGATATGGGGAGGGGGACGGGTAAGCTGTGATAAAGTGAGAGAGTGGCATGGACATATGTACACTACCAAACGTAAAATAGATAGCTAGTAGGAAGCAGCCACATAGCACAGGGAGATCAGCTCAGTGCTTTGTGATCACCTGGATGGGTGGCATAGGGAGGGTGGGAGGGAGGGAGATGCACGAGGGAGGAGATATGGGAACATATGTATATGTATAATTGATTCACTTTGTTATAAAGCAGAAACTAACACCATTTTAAAGCAATTATATTCCAATAAAGATGTAAAAAGTAAAATAAAATAAAAGTAGTATCTGTGAACAAAAAAATCAATAAAAATAAATTCTAGAGTTTTCCTTAAGAATACCTGAAATATCAAACACATTTCAAGAAGAGCCTCATTTTACTGTCTCTAGATGGAGAATTAAATATGTGAATAGTCTATAATGAATGATCTCTAATAGCAGATTATTTAGGAAAGATGTGTGTCACATTCCAATAACCCACTGATTCTTTCATCTTTTCTAGTGCACTATCTCTTCTTGTTCAAGATCTTGATCAAGTTTTTTGAATCACAAATGTCTTAGGAGTCTTAAGGTATGGATAGTAGAATCTAAGAATTATCACAATCCTAATGCTGTTCCATGAAGCTTGGGTTCCATTACCTCTCTTTATGTTTTGGTTACATTCTGAGACTTTACAAAGAGGAGTAGAGTTTTAAGGAAACACTTTCCTATTAGGCAACATCTGGTATCTTCTCATGGTATAGGACAATCATTATTTTAACTCAGGTTAATAAGTTACCAAGGTCCTTCTAGGAAAGTACTTCCAAAGTACACATTGCAATTTATTAATGATTGTGAAATCCATGTAGCAGAATGATTTTTTAAATTAAAATAAGGATAAGCTAAAATAAAAAAATAAATATTAGATGGCATCACCCAAAATTCGTATGGTTTTGTGAATAATGTAAAATATATTCTTAAAGTGGTCAACAGAAAAAGAAACAAACAAAAAAAGGTAAAACCATCAATCTAGAACATGTACTGAAGCAATCTAAAATATGTGCTGAAAAGTACTTCTCACCATGATCAAGGGTGCACACACACACACACACATAAATATAAAAAGATACAGAAATACTTTCAAAACGTAAAATATTCAATTGAAAGAATTAAATTAACTTTCAGTGAATAACTGGGGATTATGCTAGATGCTTTCATATATTTAGTTATCACAGTTATCCAAAATGTATTATGCTTCCAGTATTTAAGAATGAAGCAGAGAGATTCGGATAGTTTATGCAGGTCACAGACTTCCTAATTTTCCAAGTCGGGACTTAAACCCAGGGGTGGCTCCAATGCCCTTACAATACTGGTCTGACATCTAAAGCATTTATTTCTCTGCCAAGACCTTTTTAGTCCCAAGCCCACCAAGGTGTCACCGCCTAATCAGTAGGTGGCTACTAGGATCATTGTCATATGATGCCTTGCCCTCCCAGGAGATGCCTCTGTTTTAATAAAACAAAGTTTACACTTACCATCTTTTATTCCTGAGGAATCAGACAGGACTTTCAGTGACAATAATTAACAGTATAATTGTTTTTTAAAATTCAAGTAATACTAGTGAATTAAATATCTGTAAACTACTCAGAAAACTGCCTGGCACCTAATAGGTTAACAATAAAAGTTATCTTCGTATGCAATCTTCTATATGTAATAAATTCATGTAAAAAGTAAGTACCTTTCTGCCTGTTAACTATAATTAATCACAGGAAGTAACAGGGCTTATTATCCATATCAGATTTTGATAATATGATCTGGAGAGAAGGCAAATTTTTTTTTCTTGGCCCAATGGCTATTGTCTTTACATACTACCCTTTTTTTTTTTTTTTTAACTTCCTTATTGGAGTATAATAGCTTTACAATGGTGTGTTAGTTTCTGATTTATAACAAAGTGAATCAGTTATACATATACATATGCTCCCATATCTCCTCCCTCTTGCGTCTCCCTCCCTCCCACCCTCCCTATCCCACCCATCCAGGTGGTCACAAAGCACGGAGCTGATCTCTCTCTGTGCTATGCAGCTACTTCCCACTAGCCATCTATTTTACGTTTGGTAGTGTATATATATCCATGCCACTCTCTCACTTTGTCACAGCTTACCCTTCCTCCTCCCCATATCCTCAAGTCCATTCTCTAGTAGGTCTGTGTCTTTATTCCCGTCTTACCCTAGGTTCTTCATGATATTTTTTTTTTCTTAGATTCCATATATATGTGTTAGCACACAGTATTTGTCTTTCTCTATCTGACTTACTTCACTCTGTATGACAGACTCTAGGTCCATCCACCTCACTACAAATAACTCCATTTCGTTTCTTTTTATGGCTGAGTAATATTCCATTGTATAAATGTGCCACATCTTTTTTATCCATTCATCTGATGATGGACACTTAGGTTGTTTCCATCTCCTGGCTATTGTAAATAGAGCTGCAATGAACATTTTGGTACATGACTCTTTTTGAATTATGGTTTTCTCAGGGTATATGCCCAGTAGAGGGATTGCTGGGTCATATGGTAGTTCTATTTGTAGTTTTTTAAGGAACCTCCATACTGTTCTCCATAGTAGCTTCACCAATTCACATTCCCACAAGAAGTGCAAGAGTGTTCCCTTTTCTCCACACCCTCTTCAGCATTTATTGTTTCTAGATTTTTTGATGATGGCCATTCTGACTGGTGTGAGATGATATCTCATTGTAGTTTTGATCTGCATTTCTCTAATGATTAATGATGTTGAGCATTCTTTCATGTGTTTGTTGGCAATCTGTATACCTTCTTTGGAGAAATGTCTATTTAGATCTCCTGCCCATTTTTGGCTTGGGTTATCTGTTTTTTTGTTATTGAGCTGCATGAGCTGCTTGTAAATTTTGGAGATTAATCCTTTGTCAGTTGCTTCATTTGCAAATACTTTTTCCCATTCTGAGGGCTGTCTTTTCGTCTTGTTTATGGTTTCCTTTGCTGTGCAAAAGCTTTTAAGTTTCACTAGCTCCTATTTGTTTATTTTTGTTTTCAATTCCATTACTCTCTCATTTATAGAAAGGGTGCAGGTAAAGAGCAAACATATATATCCATGTTTGATACACAAGAGAAATTCTCGTGAATTAAACCAAGTTTTTAAAATCTGCTCAGTTTGGTCCCCAAAATGCAGCTCTTTTCTTATTCATTCTCCATGTCTCCTGCCTCTTGGAGATATATATTTTAAAGATGAGGTAAACCTCATATTCCTTGAAAATTGCAATGAAGATATCAGGGAATATAACTGTCTTGAGAGCCGAGCAGTTTTTCCAGTTGACTTCTTGCCTATTGCTGATTTGGCACAAGGGTAATTTTAAGTATCAAATTTTCATAGTCTTTTTTCTCCAATTTATAGATATTTTGACAATGCAATTGTCACGAAATAATGTAGTCTGCTTCTTATTAATTTTATTAAAATTATCTGGATGTGCTAATTATATATTTTATTTTTATGTTCTTTAGAGACACAATTCTTGCTTTTGCTATATCTTTTTTACTGCAGCCAGGCACTCTCTCAACTTAACTATAGGTACCTTAGGCATATAAGATTTCATGGAAGAGCCACATAATCTTATCATTTTGCCTAAGCATATTTTCAAAGATTTACTGGCTGCCTCAACTTTACCAGGGCATTTAATGTCGTCAGAGGTGCCATATATTGCACTCCCTGGTTAACAAACTCCAAGGCTCTGATATTTGCATGCAGGATTTTTGAGGAATACTGTAGTAAGCAACACCATTAAGGGATATTTTAAAATCAGGTTAGTATTCTTCCAACACGGTAACCGTAACAATTTGTCACTTCTAGTACTTCATCCATCCATCAGCATGGTAAAAAGACTTCTTTTTTATGATTCATGCCATTTGGATATGTTTGTCATCATCTCCCCTTCCTACTGCTGTCATCTGTTGAACTTCTAGTTATAATCCTGAGTTGAAACAAATACTTTGATAATTGGTCTAAGGTCTTCCTGTCCATATCACAGTGTGCCACCAGTGTGTGTGATATGTGCTAACATGGCAAACTTATGACCCTCAGTTGAATTCCTCTTCTCCATGCCATCTCATCTACCTGCTCCTGTGGTTAACTTATTAAACCAACTTCCTATTCTCAGTAAGTTAAGTAGATTATTTGTATAAAAGAGGAAACAGAAGCCATCACATAGGATGCTCTCCAACTTTCAAACACTAGACAATGAGCTCTATGTCATATGTACTTATCATGTCCTTCCTCCCTTCTGTTAGAAAAAGAGGAATGCTCTCCTAAGACAAAAACAAAATTTGCTTATGTACTATCCCTGCTCTACAATCAATTTGAACACACACACACACACACAAACACACAAATACACTCTTACCTTTTTCTCTCCTTCATTACAACACACCTAACTCTATCTGCTTCTATGCTTCTACTCTGATCATGCCAACTAAACTACTCTTTGGCCAATAGCCTCAATATCACTAAAGCCAAGATATGTTTACAATTCCTAAACTTTAACTCACAAGTTCATTTAACACTATTGTTTTTGGAAATACCATCTGTTCTTGAAGTTTGTACTACCATACTCTACTGCTTTCCCTCCTACCTTCTCAATCTACTTTCTGTTCTCTCTCCCTTCCCTGGCCATTAAATATTGGAGTGTTTCTGTGATTGGTTCTAGGTACTTTTCTCTGCTTTCCCATATACTCCCTAAAAAAAGTATAAAATATGCTGGAACTTCACTACTTACTGATCGAATTGCTAATGAAAATAGTTTTGTTTCCTCTAGTCTAGACTTCGTGTCTGAGTTTTGTATAAACTTGTTTTCTTAATCACTCTCTTAGAGTATTTCACAATCCTCTTGTTTCTCATTCTATCCCCGGCCAATATTGTCTCTCTTCCAGAGTTTTCTGCATCACTGAATTTTACTACCATGCACGCTGTCATGTTTAGCTATACATTTAGGATGATCTTTCACTTATGTTATCTACCACTTTAAATTTTACAGTCTCAGCCCACTTATCCTAACCTGCTTCTTAATCTCTCCATTTTCCAAGAACAAATAATCCTGGACAAGACACCATACATAAGATTTAGCGTGTACTATTTATCTGCCAGGAATTCTAACTTCCACTTTTTCTCCAGCCCCCATGGCCACCTTAACGATTTTTACAAATTCCATACCAATCACTAGTCCTGAGATATTTTATCTGACCTCACCCTAAACTTTTCTAATTATACTCTGTTAAGCCTGCATGTATTTTCTGTGTAAGTATAAAACTGCATATTAGTTATTTGCTTAATAATCACTTCCAAATCACAGTGTAAGTATTAGGAATCATTCACTGAATTTTACTAAAAATTATTTATATGTTATATAAAATTTTACATATTTGGAACATACTAGACCCTCAAATACTACTGGAATAAATGAATAAATACATCTTCTGAGGCAAAAATAATTATAGAGTAGTTGGGAAACTGAAAGTATTGAAATAGGACTACAGTATATATTTTGAGAAGTTTAGAGATATCAGGAGTACTCCAGGCACCAGAAAATGATGATCTTTTTAGTCATATTAGGAGGTTTGGACTTTATCCTGATAGTACTGGAGAATTATATGGAAATCTTGAATATAGGCACTTGGTAAAAAAGAATAGCTTTCTAGAAATCTCAACCTAAAATGTAGGGAAAAAAACCAACTTAATTATAATATTGCAGGTAATAGATGATTATATTGTGAAAAATGACAGTAGAAACGGGATGGACTACAAGGACTAGACTGGAATAATATTGAGGAAGGAGAACCCAGTATATAGACAATTGTCAATTCATGTAGCAGTGCAACATTGTAAAAATGATTGTGAAAGCTGAACCCATGTGTAGCAATTCAGTATTCAATGGGAAAAATGATGATAGTTCCTGACTTTTAAACATTTTTGTCAAAATATTAAAAAGTCTCTTCTATTAGTTATAAATTTATAGGGAAATGGAAAAAATAGTAAAACTACCATTTACATAGTGCACTATAATTTGTAACATTAGAAACATTGAGAGTTAAAGTGCATTATTTCTTTATAAAAACGTCTAAAAATAGTTTGAGCAGTTCTTGCTTTCTTCTTATTTCATAATTTACAATACCTAACATATGTCTTCCCTATTTCTTGGAGAATTCTCATACTCCTTTCTAAATTTGAGTCAGCTTCCACCATTTTGTCCTTTGTCCTTGAAATTTCTCTGAAAGTTCGTTTTATGGGCAGCACTTTCTCTGAGATATCTTCATCCTTTCAGTCTAAAATGTTTTTCTCATTTATGTGTATTAGTTCACCTTTACTAAGATCTTGTGGCTGCATAGCTAGAGTCTGACAGTGACAGTGTCAACATACCCACTGTCAACTATTTCTTCTAATAACTTCATTTGCATTCAAATTGAATTTCACTTCCAGCATGATCATTTAAAAACACTTCTTGTTGACCAATTCTCTCTTTTGATCGTCCATTTTTGTAAAATGTCATGCAGGTTTGTTATTGAGAGTCAAGGAAGCAACACCAGTGCCTGCTTTGTTGTCTGTGTGTGAACAGAATAACAGATGTGCCATAACCAGGCACAAACAGACTTTGAAAAAAATGACATGACTGGTCACTAATCATGATATGCATGTTTATGTGATGATTTATGGGCTGAAGAGTTTGCAGTGAAGTATGTACTTTGTTACTTTGATAGTTAACATAAGGTGGTACCTGGAATTTGAACTGTGTTGTTGGGGAGCTGATGTTATTTGACTACACCATGGTAAGCGAAATTCATATGTATTAGAATCATGCAAAATGGGGACTGTCTTTACCCATTGAGTGATTGAACTTGAGGAGCAGGGGAGACGGTGGAATATGGAAAGTTGCTAAAGGTATTTGCTGAAGGATGGTGTCTTTTACTTGGATGGGAAATACAAGAAGAGCAGATTTACAGGGACTTCTTATGAATTCAACTTCTGAAAATGTTATGTTTCTTGTTTCTGTCTGAAACTCAAACAGAAATGTCCGAGATCGATAGGTCTAGAGCTCAAAAGAGCAGTCTGTCTGGAAACAGGAATGTTCATGTTATCAACATACAGATGGAATATACTAGGACAAGGAAGGTAAGACTAGGAAGGACTTTAAGAAAAATTGTCCAGTGAGTCCAAAGAAAACTGTTGAGTGTTTCACAAAATCCAGCTGATAAGAGCTTTGCATTAAAAAATGGAATGTAGTATCACAGGGTTCCAATGGATGAAGAAAGATGTGAACTGGAAAATGTCTTTTTTGATTTAAAGACAAGGAGGTTGGTTAAAACAACAACAACAACAACAACAACAAACAAAACAAACTTCTCTGTGGTTTGAGGCAGTGAGTCTTGCTAAATAATACTACTTAACAGAACAAATTGCCCCTCAAGTGTGTCTTTCCAAGCGGAAGAAGAGATGAAAGTGGTAGGAAGTCTACTTGCAATCATAGACGTAAGATATACATGGTAGACAATCTAATTTAATCAGAAATTATACTAATATTTTAGTCACAGCCCATCTGAAAAATTTTCAACTTACCAACTGATTCAGGTATTCGAGGTGATTTAAGGGATGGTACAGTCAGGAACCCCTTTGTGACAATTATTATTTTGGTGTGCTAAGTCTGTTCCATAGTTCCATTGCCTAATAAGAGGCCCGGGTCAGCTCTATCCTTATCTCTGGGCATGACTAGTAGTCTGAGAATCACTCTTAGTGAATATAGGGATAAGATTTGCTAGCCAATGATTTATAACATGCTATTTAATGTTCAAAATTTCCCTTGAGGCACTCTGTACTAGATTATCTACATTGTTTGCAGAGGTACCAATTGATGGTTTGCACCTAGCTTAACTAGTTACACGGTCTAGCTTTAAGTAAGGTAGTAAGGTAAAAAAGTCTTCTTAATAGATTTGTGCCTTGGTCCCCCTGAAACTAAGATATGTGGCACATATTTCGGTAGTTAATTGTACAAAATACGAACTGTGTCCTTTACCACTGTCAAAAGCCCTGGAGCTATACCTGGAGAATTTTACACCACTCCAATAATCTGTACTCTCTCATTGACTGTACCCATTGCTATTACTAAAGCCATGCTGGAGTGCATCCTATGGAGTCTTAAAGAGCCTGTCTTTTATTCAAACTGCGTAAACAATTCATAATCGTACCCTAAAAATTTAAGATAATGCTTCCTCCTAAATTGAGAAAATGTTCCTTTACATTGGTACAAGATAAAGTGTTCACTCAAAATTGATACTTACTATAAATAGGAAAACAATCATTAATGAAAGCCCATTTTATCAAGATTACTTGAATATCTTCTAGTAATATACTAGATGAGGCAAACAAAAATTTTAGAAGAGGTAATCCCTGACCTTTCAGGAGATAAAACTGTCTTATAATATTCTCAGGGTTTTGATATGCACTGAAGATTTAATAATGTGAAAGATAGACACTGCCTCTTTCATATGAAATATTTAAGAGAGTAACCAATTTACTTAATTCATTATAATAGTAGCATCATATATTTCTTCATTTTCTGCAAATACCATTCCATATTAAGTATGTATATGCATATACCTGTGCTAATTTTGTAATACGTATTAAACGGTGCATTTTAATCCTTTCAAACTCTATGTGCCTATAATTTTACCTCAATGTACCTATGATAAAAACAATCAGAAGTGTAAACAAAGATGTATGTACAATGATATGCAGCACAGCTTTACTAAAATAGAAGCAATTTAAGTGTAGAATAAAAGTAAACTTGTTAAGTATCTCACAGTATATTTTTATGGATAATAAAGAGCTATTTAAAATAAAAATGTACAAGATTAATGACAGAAAATTTCTATAATAAACGAGCTAGTGGAAAAGAGACCATTGAAGAAAGGTAAATGATTTCAGATGATTTAAAATGTGTATGCCTTTCAGAACACACTTTGACATAAATCACAGCAATATCTTTTTTGATCGTTTCCTAGTATAATGCAAATAAAAACAAAAATAAACAAATGGGACCTAATTACACTCAAAAGCTTTTGCACAGCAAAGGAAACCATAAGAAAAATGAAAAGAAAACTCAAAGAATGGGGGAAAATATCTGCAAATGATGTGACAGACAAGGGATTAATCTCCAAAATTTATGAACCTCTCATGCAGCTCAATATCAAAAAAAAAAAAACCACCCAATCAAAAAATGGGTGGAAGACCTAAATAGACATTTCTCCAAAGAAGACAAACAGATGGCCAAGAGGCACATGAAAATATGCTCAACATTGTTAATCATTAGAGAAATGCAAATCAAAACTGCAATGAGATATCGCCTCACACCAGTCAGAATGGCCACATCAAAAATTCTACAAACAATAAATGCTGGAGAGGGTGTGGAGAAAAGGGAATCCTCCTACACTGTTGGTGGGAATGTAAATTGGTACAGCCACTATGGAGGAGAGTGTGGAGGTTCCTTAAGAAACTAAAAATAGAGCTACCATATGATCCAGCAATCCCACTCCTGGGTATATATCTGAAGAAAACCGTGGTTGGAAAGGATACACGCACCCCAATGTTCATTGCAGCACTATTTACAATAGCCACGGCATGGAAGCAACCTAAATGTCCATTGACAGATGAATGGATAAAGAAGATGTGGCACACATATACAATCGAATATTACACAGCCATTAAAAAGAATGAAATAACGCCATTTGCAGCAACATGGATGGACCTGGAGATTATCCTACTAAGCGAAGTAAGTCAGACAGAGAAAGGCAAATATCATATAATATCACTTATATGAAGAATCTATAAAGAATGATGCAAATTAACTTATTTACAAAACTGAAACAGAATCACAGACTTAGAAAACAAACTTATGGTTACCAAGGGGGAAATGTTGTGGGGGGAGGGATAAGTTGGGAGTTTGGGATTAACATAGACACACGACCATATTAAAAATAGACAACCAACAAGGACCTACTGTAAAGCACAGGGAACTCTGCTCAGTATTCTGTAATAACCTAAATGTGAAAAGAATTTGAAAAAGAATAGATACATGTATATGTATAACTGAATCACTTGGCTGTACACTGAAACTAACACAACACTGTAAATCAACTATAGTCGAATGTAAAATAAAAATTCTAAAAAAATGAAAGCATTAAAAAAGAATAAAATAAAATGTGTATACCTTTTATTTAAAAGTCTAAATAAGTATATACAGTATTAATAATATTTATGTCTGGTGTTGGAAATACATGATTTTAATACTTTATGTAAATATCTGCATTTAAAAATGTTATCTACTGTACATATATTACTTTTACAACTGAAAAATCATATTTTAAAATGTACAGTGGAGGGCTTCCCCGGGTGGCGCAGTGGTTGAGAGTCCGCCTGCCGATGCAGGGGACACGGGTTTGTGCCCCGGTCCGGGAAGATACCACATGCTGCGGAGCGGCTGGGCCCGTGAGCCATGGCCACTGAGCCTGAGAGTCGGAGCCTATGCTCCGCAATGGGAGAGGCCACAACAGTGAGAGTCCCGCGTACCGCAAAAAAAAAAAAAAAAAAAAAAAATGTACAGTGGAAAAGAAAATTTAACAACTCTTCTTTTAAAGAGAAAAAATAGCTTTCAAAATCTATGTATATGTGTTGAAGTTTAATAAGTAATTTTACATGCAATATTTTTAATAGATTTTTTTTTCTTTAAAGATCTTCAGCATTATTGGAAAGTTTAGTTACAGCAAAAGTTTTAAAGGTAATTTTGGAATGAAAAAAGAATTGTACAATTCCAAAACTTAATACTTATATACCATATAGTTTATGTAAGATATTGATCAACTGGTCATATTTTTGAATGTGTGGAATGGGACATTTCATGAGTCCTTATTTTTTTCATAAGTACAGTGTATATACACACAATATTTAATCACTTTACAGACTCATGATTCCGTTTCTCTGAAATATAGTCAGCAACCTTGTGGAGAGAGATTTCCATTAATTAAATTATTAGTCACTCTAAGTAATTTAAAAATTATGTGAGAAGTATTTACAAAAATAGAAATCAAAATGGTGAAATTATTAGCAGTATATATACTCTGAACTTGATCTTTATATAAACACTTGGGTGGCTGTTGATGTTTTTTTTCCCAGTCTGCGTTCGTGTGAAGAGACAGAAAATTACTGCTGCCAAGAAAATAATCCATTTTCATTGGGCCTTCCTTATTTCCCCTGTGTCTGTGAAAAATATTCTGAAAATCTGAAACAATGTTTTATGCAAAAGTGAAGGATGAATGTTGTTGATTTGATTGCTTAATGTGATGCCTCTACCAAGGGACCACTAGACTATCAATAATATTCTGCATTATAAGACTCAAAGCCAAAGTAGATACACAAGTTTCTTATTTCTTTTTGAGGCTAAAAAAAATTGTATTAACTTATCCTATGATCCAGTAGAGGTTTGCCTCTGCCAACATGTATTCTATACAGATATATTTTTAATGTTGTCTCCTTTTAATGGTTCTGCAATTTTTTAGTCTAATTATCATTAGGCATACTCCATAGTTTGCATGTAGTGAGAATATGTAATACTCAATCCAGTATTCTATGAACAAAATATGTTACTTTTTCCCAAACCACAATACAAATTTTAAACAATATGATAGGAAGGAATAGGATACAATTAAATAATAACTTTAAGAAACTAATGGAATTTTAATTACACCATTAAGAATTGTTTTGCAGGAAACTTTCTAGTTTAATCTGTCAACCAGATTGTTAAAATAAAAACAAGGACAATAGGGAAACTGAGATTTACTTATGCTCAGTACATTGCACATAATTTCTTAAAAGCTAAAAAGCTTTTCCAGGCAGAAATGTATAGATGCATGCATATATGTATCTTTATGCATGTGAATTAATTAAGCAATATAGATTATCTTTAACTAAATTATATTAACTGGTAGCAAATAGAAGCTTTTTGTATTTCATGACATAGGTGGGAATATATTAGGCCTTTAATCAAGTGAATTACAAAAAGCATGGTTTAAAATACTCATAGTCTTAATTTATATTTTATTATTCAATATGAAAACCTCAACGTATTTTGAAAACTTAATCGGTGTAATATATACATACACGCAAACACACACACACACAGACATCATAAGTTTTTTCTGTTAATGTGATTACATGAATATATTTTTAAATATCTTTATTAAAACATAGACTCAAGAAGTACAGCAGGGCTAAAAGTAGGAAAACAAAACATACTGTGTACATGAAGCTAGTTGTAAATTTTAGAGCAGCAGTGATTAAAGTATGTTTCTCAGAACATAAAACCCCTGAGACGTACTTAGAGAAGTACAGTTTTAACACCAAATGCTTTGGAGACATGTTGCACAGAATATAAGTGAATAAGAATGCAGATCATCATGGTAACTATGTATCAAAGATATTTAGGAGGGGGTTTCCCTGCTGGCACAGTGGTTGACAGTCCGCCTGCCAATGCAGGGGACACGGGTTCATGCCCCGGTCCGGGAAGATACCACATGCCGCGGAGCGGCTGGGGCCGTGAGCCATGGCCACTGAGCCTGCGCGTCCGGAGCCTGTGCTCCGCAACGGGAGAGGCCACAACAGTGAGAGGTCCGTGTACCACACACACACACACAAAAGATATTTAGGAGGTATGATCAACAAAGTTTGGTGTCAGATTGATTGTGTATGGTGATTCTTAGGTGCCTTAAGCAAAAAACACACAGACACAAAACCTTGACTATGAATGGAGAAGAGCTGAGATAAATGCTGGAGTGGAGGGTGGGGAGGGTTGGGAGGATAGGATAAAATGCATTGTTTAGAGAACACATATTCTTGGACATTGCTTTATATCAAATCCAAGAGGAAGTAACCACATCAGAAATTTTGACATTACTCACATCATTAAATCTCAAAGATAGATTGAATACTATTAGAAAGTCAACATTTACAATATCTAGTCTTCATCCAGTTTTCTCATTTTAAATATTCATGGCACCAATAATTGTTTTAACAAATCTTATTCTATTATAATAAATATAGATGAGTATATCACAATATTTTATTCTATTTTTTTTGTATCTCACTCTCTTTTTTTTTAACATCTTTATTGGAGTATAATTGCTTCATAATGGTATGTTAGTTTCTGCTTTGTAACAAAGTGAATCAGCTATATATATACATATATCCCCATATCTCCTCCCTCTTGCGTTTCCCTAGCACCCTCTCTATCCCACCCCTCTAGGTGGTCACAAAGCACAGAGCTGATCTCCCTGTGCTGTGTGGCTGCTTCCCACACTCAGCCATAAAAAGAAACGAAATTAAGTTATTTGTAGTGAGGTGGATGGACTTAGAGACTGTCATACAGAGTGAAGTAAGTCAGAAAGAGAAAAACAAATACCGTATGCTAACACATATATATGGAATCTTAAAAAAAAAAAAAAAAAAGAAAGGTTCTGAAGAACCTAGGGGCAGGACAGGAATAAAGACGCAGACACAGACATAGAGAATGGACTTGAGTACACGGGGAGGGGGAAGGGTTAGCTGGGATGAAGTGAGAGAGTGGCGTGGACATATATACAATATTATATTTTCTACCCCATTTGTGCCCCTCATCACATTTTTCAAAAAGAATTACCTTCACAATCACTGTTGACATTATAAGATTATTATAAATAAAGACAATGGGAAAATTCAGAAGAACAAATGACTTTCATATACTGTTGTTCTTAACCAAGAGTAAAACAGCTCATTTATAGACACAATAAAGGGGAAAAAAAAGGCAAATAAAACAAATAAATAAAAAATTAGGAAACCAGGTAGTCTTTGGAAAACAAGGAAAGAAAAGTGATCAGAGATCTGTATTGTTCCCAGGGGCCACCTTTTTGGGAGCCAATCCTCCTAGGGAGTTCTAGTAATAAAAACGCTTCTTGAGGTTTAGTATAGAACTTGGTATATTACAAGTACAAAATTTTAGCTACATAAACATTTCACCGAAATCAGTCAGAACCAGGAACCATACAACGTTGGTTCTCCTGTGGCAGAAACACTCGCAGCTATGTAAAAGTTGGGGGAAATAAATTGAAAACTGCTCCTCCTCCAAAGACTACATTTTCTCTGAGCACTTGCTAACCCTGGAAGAACAGAAATAATAAATGCATGTGTTTTAACAGTGTATGAAGGTTGTTTGCTCCTGAGTACATCTGCAAACATGGAAATATTCTGACATGTTTGTTAATACAATATTAGAAAAACAGAACAAGCATTGTGAAAGTAAGCCCTTGAGACACATAAAGAAGGCAGTCAAGATTGCCCTGTCTTTACGCTCAGCTTCTCTATTCTAGGTTTTGAACCTGTTGTTAGAGTATGACTCTTCCTCTCACTTCAAACTCCCTGAAGGAAAAGATAACTTTTTCCCATTTCAGTATCTCTATCACCTGCAATGGTATCTCACACACAGAAAACAATAAATGCGTTTGTCGAAACAGGCAGAAGTGTAATACTTTTAAAAGATATTAGAGGGGTTTTCCTGGTGGCGCAGCGGTGGAGAGTCCGCCTGCCGATGCAGGGGACGCGGGTTCGTGCCCCGGTCCGGGAAGATCCCACATGCCGCGGAGCGGCTGGGCCCGTGAGCCATGGCCGCTGAGCCTGTGCGTCCGGAGCCTGTGCTCCGCAACGGGAGAGGCCACAGCGGTGAGAGGCCTGCGTACCGCAAAAAAAAAAAAAAAAAAAAAAGATATTAGAAATGAGTTAGGAATGAAAAATGAGATTCACGATGACTTAAGATATAGGAAAATCTAGTATGAATTGTGATGCACAATGTGAACTTAAAGCTCTTAGTGTCAACTTAATATATATTTCAAACATCCAAAATCTAAACAGAAAAGCTGCTCTTGTCATAAATAATGAGTTTGCCATAAAAATTGTAAAAGGTCTTGCATCTATCTGATCATAGCCTCCTAATTTATATATAAAAAATAAGTCCTACTGGGTAGGAAACCTCTCCTATGCTCTCAAGAAGCTCCCCCAACCATCTACCCAAGAATCAGCAGAGCCTTTTAACCTTCCTATAATCACTTTATTATTCATCTTTTCATGTTTTTAATCTATATTTTAAAATATTTGACTATAAAACAATAGAATAGCTTACATTTTAAAAAGACGTGTTTTCGACATGCACCAAAACAAAAAAAAAAAACCACACGTTATAAAATAAAATGCTTCTTAGTAACTTTTTAAAAAATTGAAATATATTGTTTTCATTTTCCACGTCTTTTCAAAACGCCAGTGTGTAAATACCACATTCTACAGCAAATAGAAAAGTAAATAATATAAATACTGATGTAAACATTTTATGCATGTGTTAAATCTAATATTTTCACATTAAATAAATGTTAAATAAAAATAAATGCAAATAAAAGTTAAAATTAAGTAAAAAAACTTTTTTAAAAAGAAAAATCACTGATTAGTAAGCATAAGTATTGAGATTCTTTTTTTCAACTTTTTCATATAAAGAATTTTTTAAAGCATCTCAAAGTTTAATTTTACCATTGACAGACAATGGCAAAGTAGCATGGAGACGTCAGTGTGTATAAATGTTGAAATACATAAAAACCTCTATAGCTAGAACCAAGAAACAAGATATAGCTGAGCTTTTATTTTGATAATGAGAGCCTAATCATCATTGTTATTATGAACAGGGACATAGACTTCTCACTGTGTAGTTTAAGAAAATCATGATCTTGATGTGTAGTCATTAGCATAACCTTACTAAAGAATATAGTAAGGCTTGGATAAATTGTATTTTAGGAATATCATTTTAATTTCCTTCATTCAGGAAATGTATTATTCATGGAACATGATTTGGAGCTTCTGTGGTATTTGTAAAGCAGTTGGCATGTATTTGAAGTAAGTTGCCAAATTTCTTACTCTAATTCTGACAAGAAAGGCTTGTAGAAAAAAAGACCCATATATGTATCTTCTCCATATCAATCTGCTAACTGGAGATTAATTTATGCTAAGAAAGACATTTTAAAACAACTAAATGAAATTGGAAGGGAGACTATCAATTATTCAAATGGTAATGTGAATGCATTTAATTAAAATTTTAAAAATGCTTATCTGCTAGCAGCAAAAAGTTCTAAGCAGTGAGGTTTGTTAATCATAGGAGGTAGAGTAAATAATCCCCAGGAATATTTCCTTTTACCCTTTGTGTTAAACAATTTCCAATCAACAGAGACCTTCTGCAGGTTGCTTTCCACACTCAGATTATTAAGGACAGGATAAAATGGCGCTAAGCATCCATTTCAAATTTGGGATACTAAGCATTCCTTTATTGTAGACACTGGAGATTTACAGGTTCTGGATACAAATTAGGTTTTGCCAGTTAGATGCATTTGCAAAAGATTTGGAAGGTGGAAGTGAGGCAGAGGCATTCTCCTTTGGTTTTGCTTGTTGCCCTGCTGGCAAGCAAGGTTCTGAAGTCATTGGGGTTTTCTGCAGCAGTGTTTTGGTGTACAATTATTATTAGTTTTACGACCACTGAGAGGGGCTCAGGAGACAGCAGCCTCCAGATCTTGGGATCACAGCTACTGTACTGTGATCCTGAAGTCAGCAGTACGGGTTGCTCTTGACTCCCCCCTCCCCGCTTAGGCCAGATCTCACGGAAGTAAGGCCAGGTTTACAGCACTGCTGTGGGAGCAATTTTTTAGACCCACCAAGAGCCAATTTCCCACCCCTTCCAGTGATTTTGTAAAAACCTAAATTCATTTGTATTTCAATAGCTAGAGTAGTTTTTGTTTCCTGAAAATAAATCCTGATGGTTCTGACATATGTTTTAATTAGTAGGAGAAGCTAGACTATAAGTAGGCCTGCTATGCAGTGAGTGCAGAGAATGCCTCTCACAGACTTTCATCAATGCACAAAGATTTTTGTGCTTTCTCTATTCCATCTACTATGCAATCCATGTCACATCACTGTGGCTCCGTCATTATCCTTTTCTTTATTTAAATGACAGATTTGTATTTTAAAGCCAAGAAACAATAATAAAACTACAGGTTGTAGACTTAACTTTGAAAGAAAGAGCTAAATCAACATAATAATCATGATAGCCAAATTATTATTTTAATTTGGTGGATTTCTTTAGTTGGATTTTCATACCTATCACAGCTGAAACAACCCCAGAGTCACATAATGAGTGACTGAGACAGGACAGACCATTTCAAACATCCAGATATCCTGTGAGAGCAATCATTTTAGCCAAGGGATAAAGCACGTACACTAGAATGTATCTTAGTTTGGGCTTCTGTAATAAAGTACCATAGACTGGGTGCCCTATAAGCTACAAAAATTTATTTTTCACAATTCTGGAGGCTGAAAGTCTGAGATGGTGGTGCCAACACCGTCAGTTTCTGGTCAGAGCCCTCTTCCAGGTTGCAGATGGCTGACTTCTCCTTGTACCCTTACGTGGTAGAGAGCAGAGAGAGGAAGCAAGCTCTCCCTTGACTCTTTTTTTTTTATAAATTTATATATTTATTTTTTGCCTGCTCTGGGTCTTCGTTGCTGCACGCGGGCTTTCTCTGCAGTGAGAGGGGGCTACTCTTCATTTCAGTGTGTGGGCTTCTCATGGCAGTGGCTTCTCTTGTTGCAGAGCACGGGCTCTAGGCATGTGGGCTTCAGAGGTTGTGGCATGCAGGCTCAGTAGTTGTGGCTCGTGAGCTCAGTAGTTGCTCCATGGCAGGTGGGATCTTCCTGGACCAGGGCTTGAACCCGTGTCCCCTGCATTGAACCCATGTCCCCTGCATTGAACCTGTGTCCCCTGCATTGGCAGGCGGATTCTTAACCACTGCGCCACCAGGGAAGCCCCTCTCTTGACTCTTATAAGGGTACTTATCCTGTATATGAGGACTCTAATCTCATGACCTCATCTAATCCTAATTATCTATCAAACACCTCATCTCCTAATACCATGGCACTGGGTAGAGTTTAAACATGGGAATTCTGAGGGGGACACAAACCTTCAGTCCATAACAATGTGAACTACCTCAGGGAAATTTGTCTTCCTCCTCTTATTTACTTTTGTATGCTTAAGACCCATAAGAGAATGCAGCATGTAATAGTAATTAGATATTAGTTGAGTGAATTTTGGTGACATTTTCTTAGAGCACTGTTACTCTCTAAAACAATTTCTAAAGACGTTGCCAGCCCAGGATAAATAGAGCAGTCATTGTTAAACAAGCGTAGAATATTCTTGGCATTGCCTGAGACCTGATGAAATCAGAATATTTAGACTTGGGTCTTAGAAAGCTATATTTTAAAAAAATGATAGAGTCTGAATATTTATCACTGTAGTGAAACTTATACATACTAGGTGTTTCATCACTACTGTCATCTTCATTTCTAAAAAGTAAAATTCCCAAAATAGTCAATTTTCCAGTCCTTCTGACGATTTTGTAAAAAACTTGAATTCATTAGTGTTTCCAATAGCTAGAGGGAGGGAGGTGACATTCCTAATCTCTCCTAATCTCTACATTCATACCCACTTCAGGCTTCCATGAAACTTTTAACTTTCAAGCCATTGATGGGACAAATATATCATTGGTTCTCACCTTCCTAGGCTTATGCCTGCACAGTCTCATTTTTTTCACCTGTAGTTTCTGCCTCTGTGTTTAAAAATGACATGTTCTGCTTAGTCATGAAATATAATGTTCATAAAAGTACTTTTATCACCAACAAATTTAGTATAAACTTCAAATCCATAGTACTTTTAAGTTTCATGTATCTGCTAAAAGTCTGTCTCTCTCAATTTAGGAATACATATTCTGACATAAAGGTTAAACCGTTTTTAGTACAGATTTCTATCATTTCCAGAAAGATCCAGCTACCCTGTCTGTGGCACCTAGTCAGTTCCTACTCTTGATGTCTTCTCCCTTAGGTAAGGATACAAAATAAAAATTATAATGAAAAAGTGGCACAAAAGATAATCCATCCCTCTGTTCTGTTTTCCAGAAAAGACAATTAATTCACCAGGAAGGCTATAATTATCCTTTCTATAGTTTTTCATTTCATTTTAGTTTCCTTTTTCTCTAGGAGATCGTGTGTATTAAGCTCAACTTACTTCCTTTCGTATTTCTTTTAATGCAGATCTACTGGACATGCATCTTCTGATTTTGGTTGTCCAAATTTCTTTATTTTACTTTCAGTTTTTAAGGATACATTTTGCTTGAATATAAAATTCTTTCATGACTCTAAAAAGATCAGCCCATTGACATCTGGCTTTTACGTTTTTGTTGAAAACCAGCTGCTAAGTCTTATTGTTGTTTGTTTTTTAAGGCAATGTGCAATTTTTTCCCCTTTGGATATTTTTAATATTCTCTCTGGGTTTTTTTTTTTTTTTTGCAGTACGCGGGCCTCTCACTGTTGTGGCCTCTCCCGTTGCAGAGCACAGGCTCCAGACGCGCAGGCTCAGCGGCCATGGCTCACGGGCCCAGACGCTCCGCGGCATGTGGGATCTTCCCGGACCGGGGCACAAACCAGTGTCCCCTGCATCAGCAGGCAGACTCTCAACCACTGCGCCACCAGGAAAGCCCTCTCTCTGGTTTTGATCAGTTTCTCTATAATATGGCTAGGTGTGGATATATTCTTTCTAGGGTTTGCTTAGCATTCTGAGTATGTGTTGTGACATTTTTCATCAGTTTTAGAAAACTTTTGATCATTATTTTGTTGAATATTTCTTCTCTCCCATCGTTTTGTCTTCTCTAATTCCACTAATACAAATATGAGAACTGAGCATGTCACACATCTATCTCTCTTCTCATTTATTTCTCTTTGTACTTTAGTTTGTCTTTTTCTAATTTCTTATGTTCATGTTTCTTGATTTGATGTTCTATTTCCAATACTTTATTAAACTCATCCATTTAGTTTTAAAAAAATCAGTATTTTTTTTTTTTTTTTTTTTGCGATACACGGGCCTCTCACTGTTGTGGCCTCTCCCGTTGCGGAGCACAGGCTCCGGATGTGCAGGCTCAGCGGCCATGGCTCATGGGCTCAGCCGCTCCGTGGTATGTGGGACCTTCCCAGACCGGGGCATGAACCTGTGTCCCCTGCAAAGGCAGGCGGACTCTCAACCACTGCACCACCAGGGAAGCCCCCAAAATCTGTATATTTTAAATGCTTTTTAATATGTCCAATTTATCTTGTGAAACTCCAACTAGTATCATCTATTTGTTCTTGTTTTTTGTTTATTTTTTTTTCTTTTTAATAATCAGCGTTATGTAAATTCTGTGTCCATTACTTGGGTCTCTTAGCCATCTGGATCATTCCTAACACTTATATTATGTTTTTCTTTTTCTATTGACTGTAAGACATTTTTTGCTTATTTGAATGTATAGTATTTTTTAATTTTTTTAATGGAAAACTGTGTACATAACAATAACAGAAGCTCCAGACAATTGTCTCTTTTCCCACAAAGGGCTAGTTACTTTATTTCTATCAAGAATTGAGCTAGGTTAGTGTTTGCCTGACTCTTTAGTAGACTCAGACTATCTCTGCTTTGTTTCTGATTGAAGAAGCTTCTGAAACAATGGGTAACATCCAATTTTGCCCTAAAAGTATTCTACCCAACTCTGCAACCTTCTACAAAATTCAAGTTAAGAATCTTACAAGTATATTAAGAGGAAGTCCAGCAGTTTGCTGAAGGCAGATTCACTTTCCAACAGGTTCTGTTTTCTAAAAACATCAGCAGTCAGAAAGAGACTTTATTCTGACTGCTTTAGAAGATTTTGAGCTAGCTTGCTAGTATCCTCAGCAGCAACAGATGTCAACACCTTTGAGTTCTGAAGCCTACCTTGATATTTAAATAATTAAATCTTGGCAAAATTGTCAAGATTACTGTTAATAAATATGCCACATTTTCATATTATTCAGAATACATACAGAATATTTATAATCATGATTGATTGTGAATAGTGAAATACATTTTCAATTTTGGTTTGTTTATGTACATCAATACATATTTGGAAGTTCAGTTTAAACTGCATATTCTGTATAATTTTCCTAATTTTCTCTGCCACTTGGGAAATGAGAAAAAGGCATCTTTTTTGTTGTATTTTTAGATGCTGTTACATATAAAAAATATTTGTCATGTAGGCAATAAGAATTTTTACTTCTGTTTGTGCATATTATAATTGCAGACATCAACCATGCTTTGTCCTCTCCCTATACTCTATCTTTTGCATACACTTTTAGCAGTATATGGCCCAAGAAATACACTAGTTCTGGAAGAAGAGGGACTCTGTGAAAAATGGTGTTCTAGAAAAAAAAAAATTTTGAGAATTTTGTTTATGAAGTTCACCAACCTTCTTCCTGGAAATACAAAATTAAATTAAAATATCTTTATATCAAAATAATGTATGTCAAAATCTGCATGTTTCTCCCTTGGCCCAATGTCAGATACTCTGGTCTAAACTGAACATATTCTACATATTGTATTGTAAAGTTGTGCTTATGTATAAGTATGGTTATGCATACCTTCAAATTCTGTAGCTATTTTGATAAAATTTATTTCAACATATTTTTTCAAATAATCATTATTTTTAAGAGTTAACATTATTAATTGCCTCATTGAGCACACTTCAATTTAATAATTTGGTATTATAGCTATAATTCATAATCATGAAACTCTACATAAAAGATATGGTTAATTTATATAACAAACTCTATGGTGAATGGTTAGTTTACATAATAAGCTCAATGGATTTGATATTTGAATTTTGTATTTGGAATCATTGTGATAGGCTATTGTTTGTTTAAAATTCTACCTTATTTCCACTGTTTCTTTCTTTACTCTCAACAGGGAACACAATGCTGTATCACTATGTTCATTTCTTCTTTTTTTTTTTCTTTTCATTTCTTTCTTTAGTCATAATAAAGGAGAAGTAAAGACGTGAAAATCTGACTTTGACATATCATTAATTCCACCTTATTCCATGTATTTAAAAAAAAATTACATATTAAAAAGCAGTAGGTAAGCTTTTAACTTTTATCTCCATAGTTATATATAGGTAAAGATTGTGTATATATCTCTATTTCAAGTAGTATTTTTTAACAAATTTTTCTAATACTTAAATACTTTTAGCAGAATTCTAGCTATTGGGTAAATAAGGAGATTAACTTTTTCTAGACTGTAATAGAAAGACAGTAACTGAGTTTAATAGATTAATGAATCTACTATACCTATAAGTATATTTACAATAAACAATCAACAGACTTTTAAAATAATAATAGCAATGAAGTGAGATCTGATTAAGTGATCAGCTGGTAGAGAAATAAATTCTATGTTACATGTTTATAAGGACAAAATCATAAGTAAGTTGCTCAATTTTGTGGCTAAACCTATCAATGTATTTATATAGGAAATTATACAGTTTTGCTTATTCTTTAAAATACAGAATATGGTAGTGCACATTATTTTTTAAAATGTTTGACCATACTACCACAGCATGAACATATGCTCAATCAAAATCATTCAAAATCTCACTCAAAATGGACTATTAACATCCCAGTCTTCTTTTCAAAGACCAATAAATCTATCAATAATCTGCATATCTTTACAAAAATACACACAGGGTTATACGAACCTGGAGAAAACATATTTAACATAAATTGTAACATAATGTACCTATAACTTTGTAAGACATTTTCCCCACTAATTGGTATCTTAGTAATCTACTAATTATCTAGGTAGCTTATTCTTTTTATATACTACTCCAAAGTATGGATATAACCATCATTTTCATTGTTAATCTCGTCTCTAGACATTTAGGATGGTTCCACTTTCTTGCTAATGTGAATGGTGTTAAGTGAATGTCAGTATGTACACTTCTGTATTTTATAATTGTACCTACCAAGGGTATATTCCAAATGATGGAATCCATATCTTTATTTTAATTTATACTAAAAGACTGCCCTCTCAAGTAGATGTTCCAATATAAAACATTTACTAAGAGGCAAAACCACATTTTAAGGGTATTGCTTTAAAATAATACACTAATGCTTATATAAGCTAATGAATCCAAGTAAGAAACAGGTAGTAATATTGATAACAGTAAAATAGTAATTTTGGTTCACCATAAACTTTAGTTCAAAAAAACCACAATATTTTGTAATGTACTTGTGCTTCTAGTTTAATATTGTATTGTGTCTTCTGTCCAGTATCCTTTTCACGATTGCAATGACTTTTTTTTTTTTTTTTTTT
>RJWK010032738.1:0-23510 GCA_004363435.1 Platanista minor | reverse complement strand
TCCATCCACCTCACTACAAATAACTCAATTTCATTCCTTTTTATGACTGAGTAATATTCCATTGTATATATGTGCCACATCTTCTTTATCCACTCACTCATCTGTCATCTCCCCACTTCTGATGCTCCTCATAGTGACTGACACCCCAGAGACACTACTTTAGTGGTCATGTCATCTTGACATGCTGCTGCTAAGTCCTCATCCCCTTCCTACTCAGCATGTCTGATGGACTTTATGGACCCAAACCAGGCCTGGCCATGTAGCTGCCTATCTGGAGCTTTTGGGATCCTCCTTGGACCTCCAACATAAGCTGTCTCTTTCCTTTCTCTTTGTCTTCCATAGACTTGATGACTAAGCCCTTCTATCCTTGAATAGCCTCTTCCACTGACCTGGTAGGTATGAGCAGAACTATTCGCCAGCTACCAGACTCTCGAATTTTCCTGCCATCTAGCGCACGTTGCCATCCATCTCTCATACTTGGCTGGATCCACGTGAGAGGGCACTTGCCACGTGCTCTTCTGGGACCTTGTCCCTGTCCACTTACGGAGCCTGACAGCTCTATGCACAGGACTCATGCAGAATCCTAGAAGGAGCACCGACTTTGAAATCAGAAATTTCAGGTTTCAGACCTGGCTCCGTACCTTCTTCCCTTGGACAAATTACTTAAACTCTTGAACCTCAGTTTCTTCACCTGTAAATTAGGGGAAACGTAGTCCTTGCTTATTTCACATGGCTTTTGTCAGGATAAAAGGATTATAGCATAATGAAAAACAGTAGGTAAGAGCAAGGTGATGGTAATTATTTCATAAACATTTATTGAAAACCTACCAACACGTAAGCACCATGAGTGACACAAATAGGAATTGCACAAGTCCTGCTGATTTTGATCCAGCAGGAGGTTTGGATATGCCACAGTCCATAGCAATCCCAGGCCGTGCCAGGAGCAAGGGAGCTAGAACCTGGGGATAGGGGATGTCAGGGCTCAGGGATCCAGGACAAGGCAGAATAAAGGCTTCCCAGGAGGGTCTGAAGTCAGGCTGAGAACAGTCAGCCTTTGCTAGTCGGGTTCAGTGTCAGGACACATGTTGAGAAGAAAAGGCTTATAAGCTGCGGAGGCAAGTCAGGAATGGGAACTCAGAGGTTGGAACTGGAGCCAGAGAAGTTCCCGGTGATAGCCATGTCTCTGGAGTAGCTGGGGTGGCAGCCAGCTGACATCAAGCTGAATCATGAGGCGAGGATCCATGGTCCCTGCACGGGGACTGCTCCCGGGAGAGCATGCCTGTGAAGGGAGAAGGAAGATGGGCTTGAAGCTGTGGCAGGTGCGGCCGTGAGGGTGAAGTGGGTGTGTGGACCACCAATGGGAAGGATCCTGTACATTGAGAGGAAAGTGGAAATACCGGGGAGAATGATGGGATAAATGGTACAACAAGGTCCCTAAGGACAATGAGGGGAAGGATTGGCCTTTGCTTTAAGAGGGAGGCTTCTGGGCTTCCCTGGTGGCGCAGTGGTTAGGAGTCCGCCTGCCGATGCGGGGGGCGCGGGTTCGTGCCCCAGTCCGGGAGGATCCCGCGTGCCGCGGAGCAGCTGGGCCCGTGAGCCGTGGCCACTGGGCCTGTGCGTCCGGAGCCTGTGCTCTGCGGCGGGAGAGGCCGCAACGGTGAGAGGCCCACGTATTGCAAAAAAAAAAAGAAAAAAGAGGGAGGCTTCTTCTGTTCTACAGCAGAGCAGAGTGGTAGAAACATAGATGGGCTTGTAAGTGCAGTGTAAAGGTGAAGGAATCCCCTTCTGGTGGCTTTTATTTTCTCTAGGAAGCAGGAAATGAGACCATGTGCTGAACGTGAAGGGCACGGTGCTAGGAGAGAAGGTTGAGAAGAGTGGAGAACGTTTGTAAGGCCCCTGTGGAGAATGGAAGAGATTGTTTACTAGGGCAGCCCAGAAACTGTCCCGCAGAAACAGAGCAGGCCAGGTGGGCGGCCATGACTCTGCAGTGGCACCGGCAGGCTTAGTCGTCCAAGTGTAAAGGCAAGGATTCTAAAAGAAATAACCCCAGCCCAGAAATCTTGGCCCAGGTTAACTGTGCTTCCTAGGGGACTCGTCTGTAGGAAACAGCCTCTGTTCCTAAAGTGAGGAGAAAGGTGCTGGGAGTTGGGCACCTGAAGGGAGCAGCCATGGCCAGAATGGACTGTGCCAGGTGAGCATCTGACCAAGGATGGTTAGTTCGTGGGACCCTCCCTACATGTGGAGACGGCAGTAGTCTCTGGTAGACCTGGTGGACCAAGCACTCCGGCCTTCCTGAGATGCAGTGGCCAGGGTCCTTGCAGGTTGTACACTGAGCGTGGAGGGGCCCGGGAGAGCCGGGTAGGAAGTCTAGAGAAGGGGGCTGGGGAGACAGCCTGGCAGTGCTGCCGCATAAACCTGTGAGACTGAGCTGTTAACCCACAAGCGAGGGCTGTCAGGCTGTGTTTGGGTTACGTGTGAGAGGCTGGGGTATGAGGCACAACCGCCCCCTGGGCCCTTGATACAGAGATGTGGTCGGAGGACAGGACTTCTGAACACCTCCCTCAGTCATTCTGCAGTCTTCAGCTTCCTGAGTTAAAGCAGGGCAGCTCACATCTAGCGAGAGAAACCAGCACCTGGGAGCAGGGCTGAGGCTGGCCCAGGGCTGTGGGAGTCCTGGGGGGCTGTTGGTGGCTACTGGTAGGGCAGCGACCACCATCAACCCTGCCTCTGACCTGGCACTCCCTGGGGAGGAGGAGGGCATGGCTGATACCAAAACTGGCAGGGAGGGAGGGGGCAAAGGAAACTGACGGTTATTGAGCAACTGGTGTGCTGGGAGCTTTGCGTGCCTTGTGTCACTTCATCCTCACAGTAATCTGTGACGTTGAGTATAATCAGCCCCATTTTACAGTCATTCATTCAACAAATAATTTATTGAGTGCCTGCCAAGTGTCAGGTGCTGCTCTAGGTGCTGGAGATATAGCAGTGAGCAAAACAGGCAAACATTCCAGCTCATATTCTAATGGGGAAGCAAGCCAAAAACCCCAGATGTGTAAATAAAATGTATAGTATATTAGGTAGCGGCGATGCTAGAGAAAAAAAGAGTAGGAGTAGGGAGTGAAAAGTTAGGGAGGGGTTGTCATTTTAGACAGGGTGACTGGGAAAGTTGACATTTAAGTGAAAACCTGAAAGAAGTTAGGGAGGGGCCGTGCTGATTATCTGGGGGAAGAGCCTTCCAGGCAGAGGAAACAGCCAGTGCAAAAGCACTGAGGTGGGATCCAAAAACAGGAAAGAGGCCTACGTTGCTGGAGTGGGCAGTAATAGGAGATGAAGTCAGAGCATTGAGAATTCTGCAGCATGGGGATACTGGAGATCATTATGAGGATGGAGGATCCTGTGCAGAGAGTAACTTAGGTTTCAGAGGATCATTCTGGCTGCCTTGACGAGGAGAGACTCTTGTGAGGCAGGGAGGCCAATTACGAGTCTACTGTAATCATCTACGAGAGAGATGCTGGTGACTCAGATGAGGTGGAAGCAGTGGAGGTAGTAAGAAATTGTCACATTCAGGATGTGTTCTGAAGAGAGAGCTGACAGTTTTGCCCACAGCTCAGACGTGGGTATGAGAGAAAGAGAAGAATCTAGGCTGACTTAGGGCGTTTCGCCTGAGCGACTGGAAGAATGAAGGTGCCATTTACCAAGATGGAGAAATGATTGCAAGAAGAGCAGGTTTTAGGGGGAGTATCAGGAACTCAAGTTTAAACATGCAAAGCGTGAGATGCCTCTTAGACATCCAGATGGAGATATCGAGAAGGCAGGGGATATACAAGTCTGGCATTCAGGGGAAAGGTGTAGGCTGTGAAAATGGAAGAGACTGTCACATAAGTGAATGAAGAGGGAGAAGCAAGGAATGAGCCCTCGGGCACAGCAACATGTAGTGGTACCAGAGATGAGGAAGAAACTGCAAAGGAGGAAAGCCCAGTGTGATAGTAGCAAAGTCTGGAAAATATGGTATTCTGGAAGCCAAATTAAGCAAGTATTTCAAGAGGAGTAATTAACTGTAAAATATGTTGCTGGGCGGTAGGGTGATTGTATAAATTACTGTCCAAACTAGGACACTTTTGAGAGTGAAAGTGGATATTATTCATAGTTACTCCAGGATAAGACATATAAGGTGGTCCCAGGCAAATCAGAATGTTGTATGGTCACTCTGCTGATAGGTCAATAAGAATTAACCATTAGATTTAGCAGCATGAAAGTAATTAGTGACCTTGAATGATCAGAAATGGCGAGTGTAAAGTGAAGTGAGTCAGAAAGAGAAAGACAAATACTGTATGATATCACTTTTATGTAGAATCTAAAATACGGCACAGATGAGCCTATCTACAAAACAGAAACAGACTCACAGACATAGAGAACAGACTTGTGGTTGCCAAGGGGGCGGGGGTAGGGGAGGGAAGGACTGGGAGTTTGGGATTAGCAGATGTGTAAACTATTATATACAGGATGGACAAACAACAGGGTCCTACTGTATAGCACAGGGAACTATATCCAATCTCCTGGGATAAACCATAATGGAAAAGAATATTAAAAAAGCATGTCTGTACATGTATAACTGAGTCACTTTGCTGTACAGCAGAGATTGGCACGACACTGTAGATCAGCTATACTTCAAGTAAAAATAAAATAAAATTAAAAAAAAAAAAAAAAAAAAAAGAGGTCTTCCCTGGTGGCGCAGTGGTTGAGAGTCTGCCTGCCGTTGCAGGGGACACGGGTTTGTGCCCCGGTCTGGGAAGATCCCACATGCCACGGAGCAGCTGGGCCCGTGAGCCATGGCCGCTGAGCCTGTGCTCTGCAACGGGAGAGGCCACAACCGTGAGAGGCCCGCGTACCGCAAAAAAAAAAAAAGAAAGAAAGAAGTGGCGAGTGTAGATAGCTCCTTCTCAAGGTGTGTTTCGGTAAAGAAAAAGAAATGCGTGATAACTGAATCTAGGCGGTCACTGTACTGTTCTTTCAACTTTTCTGTATGTTTGAATTTTTTTCATAACAGAGAGTTGGAAAAATGAAAGTGTTAAAACTTGAAAATATTTTTTTAATATGGGAAAAAATAACATTTGTTTGCTATTGGGAAGGGACAAGGTCTAGGGAACAAAAGTTCGCCTTAGTTATGAGTATGGACACTTCAAAGAGAAAAGAAAGTAGAGATCGTAGGCACAAATGCAGAGAAGTGGTGGTACGGAGCCTGCAGAAGTTCTGTTCTGATTCAGATATTTCAGTGCAGTGATGAGCAAGATCATCTGTTGAGAATAAGAATAAGGGAGGAGGTGTTGGAAATGTGAAGTCAAAGAAGAAAGCATGAATAGTTATCTAGGGGAATGGGAGAATAACGGGGCTAGTAACTACAGGACAATTGCTCGGCAGTTTAAGGGCCTCAATCCCTTGAATTTTTTTGGTTTTTTTTTTGCGGTACGCGGGCCTCTCACTGCTGTGGCCTCTCCTGCTGCGGAGCACAGGCTCCGGACGCACACGCCCAGCAACCGTGGCTCACGGGCCCAGCCGCTCCGTGGCATGTGGGATCCTCCCAGACCGGGGCACGAACCCGTGTCCTCTGCATCGGCAGGCGGACTCTCAACCAATGCGCCACCAGGGAAGCCCTTGAATTTTTTTTTAAGAATTTTTTTCCAGCTCTATTGAGATTTTTAAATTGAGGTGTAATTGACATACAACATTATATTAGTTCCAGGTTATAGCATAATGATTCCATATTTGTATATATTGCAAAATGATCCCTACAATAAGTCTAGTTAACATTCATCACCATACAATTACAGAATTTTTTCCTTGTAGTGAGAACTTTTAAGATTTACTCTCTAGCAACTTTCAAATATGCAATACAGTTTTAACTGTAGTCACCGTGCTGTGACATACATTTCATAACTGGAATTTTGTACCTTTTGACCCCCTTCACCCATTTCTCCTGCGCCCCAGCCCCCGCCCCATCTCTGGCAACCACCAGTCTGTTCTCTGTTTCTGTGAGCTTGGGTTTGTTTGTTTGTTTATTTTAGATTCCTCATATAAGTGAGATCATATGATACTTGTCTTTCTCTGTCTGACTTATTTCACTTAGCATAACACCCTCAAGGTCTACCCATGTTGTCACAAATGGCAAGATTTAGTTCTTTTTTAGGGCTGAATAATATTCGTGTGTGTGTGTTTATCACATTTTCTTTATCCATTCTTCCATCGATGGACACTTAGTTTGTTTCCATATCTTTCACTCACTTGAAGTTAAGGTGAGACGAGCCAGCATGTGTTTTTCTCTCGCCAGCTGCATTCATCTGTGCAGGTCCATGCCCAGCGTAGGAAGGAAATGGAATTTAGCCAGAGCTGTGTTTCAGCTGAGTGAGGGAGGAGCAAAGAAGATGAGGGTGAATGCAAGGAGGTGATTGTACTGTTTGACTTGGAATTTAAGCTGGGTGAGAATAGCAGTAAGAACATAAGGAGGTAAAGGACAGTGAAAAGATGGTAGAACCAATGGCTTGAAGATCCCAGTGTGTTGAAGGATTGTTGGCGTTTTGCTACAAGAGCAGGTGAGCTATAGACATATAGGTAGGTGGAGACAGTCAGAGACTGGGAGTTTGAGATTGAGATTAGAGAGCGCTTTCGTTAGTAATGGCCTGGTCCAGGATATAATTTAGGAGTAAATAGCTGAGGTAAGGTAGAGAGTAAGATCACTGGAGGAGAAGAAGTCAAGGCAGGTCTGCCTTGGAGTTTACCAGTTTAGATTTAGAAGGAAGCTCATCTCTCCTGTTTCCTGCTTTAAACATGCACTATAGGAATACACTATAGGTTTTGAGACTGATGATAACTGCTTCAGGGTTTCTCTTCTTCACTTTATATTTGACTGAGCCTGCAGTTGAGGGGGGGAGGGAACGGCTAAGGAAGGTGGTGGTAGACCAAACACAAGGATCCTTAATGGTCTGTGGCCATAGATAGTCAGCCATCAGGGCTGCCAGAGATCAGAAAGGCAGCTAAGGTCATAGAGAGCCTGGGGGAAGAGAGCCAGACAGGCATCAGGATTAAGGCTCTTGGCTGTCACACGTAAGAGATTAAGTCATAGAGGCCCTCATAAGGTACTGAGGGCCAGAAAGTCTAGGGATTTGAGCCTAAATCAGTACTATCAATAATATGGAGCATCTAAAGATCTTCCAAGGAGTGGACAAGATGGGCTGGGACTTGCTTGTCTTCAGGACCCTTTACTGTACCAGGCATTAGCAGTGCCATGTCTTGGGAAGGTCCCTAGAATGACCTACAGAAAGTCTCTGGTTCTCTTCCTGATGGTTAGCTGGTTGGCCATCGGGTGCTGAGTGCCGCAGAGAGTAGGGGAGCTCAGGATGGATGCGTGTGAAAGAGGAAATTGAAGGCTGCAGCTCAGTGATTTTTGACTGTGACAAATCCCTGCTCCATGTGCAGGGCCCATTGTTGTGGCTGTTTATTCATTTGTTCATTGATTACCTTCAACATGCTATGTGCTATTCTAAGTATTAGGCATGTGTGATAAAGATAATACACAGTGATAAGACAGTCTCTCTCAGAGTGCCTCTTAGCTTGTCATGAGTTCAGATATAGGACCGTTTGGGTTTGCAGGGGTCAGGACATCTGTGTAGAGGTGAGAAATGGCAGTAGTGAGAGTAGCAGCATCTGTGTTTGTACAGGGCCTGGAATTCTTATTGTAGTGCAATCTCTCTTTGCATCCTGATAATACAACTGTGTGTGACAGGGGTTCCCATCTATCACTAGCATGACCCATTCCATTTGACAATTGATCTGGTGTCTGGGGAGAGAGAATTCTGCCCCTGAAACCTCACCCAAGGTCTCCAAAGTCAAGAATAATGCTGGAGCCCCTGGACTAAAGAAGGTAGCGAGAGTATTCCCCATAGGACTAGAGCCCCCAGCTGGGGCCAAGAAGGACCAGCATGGGAAATTCCAAGAGCAGTCTGCATTAATGTATTGCCCACCCTGGGACAGTGAAGAGAAGTGTGATGAAATCCAGCCACATGGGTTCAAGGGCTTCAGACTTCCCTGGCCAGCACAGTTGGCATGCCCTTCACACTTCCCTGCAGAGAGAAGCAGTTAGGTCACGCTCAGGCCCTAGAGTCAGCGAATAGCCGGATAGGTGGCCCCTCAGTCTGTGACTTGGGTGCACTTCACTGAAGAGAGAGGGAGAAAGAGAGAGAGGAATAGGCTTAGGGGGAGAAAACAGACTCCTTTTTAAAAAGAAGTTGAGCCTAGGTGCCAGTGGAATATCTCAGGCAAGATGTTTCAGAAGCAGTTGCATGTAAGACTTGAACTCAAGGTATAGGTCTGAGTGTAAGATGGAGATTAGCAACCACCAGTTGGACATAGGCGTCTGGATGTTTGGAACTTGAACCCTCCTGAAACAATCACATTTTCCAGCCTTTTCTTTGCAGTCCTTCCTGGGACTGTAAGCAGTGGTGGTCGGCAACAGCTGCCCTTGTGCTCTCACCCGGGCTGCCCTCCTCAGCCCCCTTCTCTGAAGGCAGAGGGGCTCATCTGAGGGCACAGCTGCTGCTTATTCACCGTCACGCTGTCTCATTTCTGAGCAGAGAAAAACATGGCTGAACCCTTCTGGAAATTCCGTTTTCCTATGGGGCTCAGAAAATAATGTACCTGTATTAGTTTCCTTTTGCTCCTGTAACAAATGATTCTCTCACAGCTCTGGAAGCCAGAAGTCCAAAATCAGCGTCTTTGGGCTGAAATCAAGGTGTCAGCAGGGCTGTACTCCCTCCAGATGCTCGGGGAGGTTATCTGCTCCTTGCCTCCTCCAGCTTCTGGTGGCTGCTGGCATCACTTCAGTCTCTGTCCCTGGGGTCACATTGCCTTTTCTTCTGTATGTGGTAAAATCTCCCTGTGCCTCTCTCTTTTAAGGACACTTGTGAGTGCATTTAGGGCCCACCTGGATGATCCAAGACAATCTCCTCATCTCAAGATCTTACCTTTATGAAGCTTTTATACTAATAGGGAAACACCAACAATAAACAACTTATAAGCAAATTATTTAGTAAATTAGAACAAGACAAATACTGTGGGGAAAAAAGAAGCAGTATGGCAAAGTGATAGGAGCGGGTTGAGGATCAAATAGGATGGTCAGGGTTCACCTCATGGGAAAGGCAAAATTTGGGTATGGACTGGAAGGAGGTGAGGGAGTTAGCCAGCTGAATATCTGCAGGGGAGTGTTCTAGGCAGAGGAAACAGCTCCAGTAAAGGCCCCAAGGCAGCAAGGAGTATGGCTGTGGTAGAGTGAGAAGAGGAACGGTAGTGGGTGGGGGAGGGAGGTGTCTGGGATCATGGATGGCCTTGTAGCCACTGTAAGGACTCCACCCTTTACTCTGATTGACATAGTAAGACATTGCACATGAGGAGAGGTTGATCTTCAATAGCTGAGTGGATGCTTCCTCATTGTTATCAAGAGGAAAGGAGGAAAAGTGGAGCAGATGCCAGTGGTTTTGTAGATTTGGTGGGAGGCAGATCTCTGAACTCACTTCATAAATATTAATTCAGCACCTACCTACCATGCGAGGCACAATTCTAAGTGCTGGGAGATATGGCAGTGAACAAAACAGGCAGATCCCTAGTCACACAGAGCTTGCATTCTCCCATTATAATGAACGGGTACACACACATGAGACAGAGTAAGCAAATGAACAAGATAATTTTAAATGGTGCTCAATGTTTACGAAGAAAATAAAACAAAGGTGAGTGATAGAGACAGGAGGAGGAAACCCACCCTTGACAGAGGGGTCGGGGAAGACCTCTCTGAAGAGGTGACATTTGAACAGAGATCCGAATGAAAATGAAGAGCCAGCCTCGGGAAGGTCCAGAGGGGTTCTGGAAAGGTCTAGAGGCAGAGTGATGTTTGTTGTATTCAAGGACTGGACAGGAGGCCAATGCATACTGTTTCAGGGTGAGTCAGGAGGAGGGCCTGAAATGAGGTGAGAGGCAGGTGAGGAGGATTAGTCATTGTCATCTGTAGTTTGGTTTTGTTCAGAGGGCAGTGAGAAGGTTTTAGGCAGAGGAATGTCATGATATGGCTGATGATTTAGGAGTACGCTTCTGGCCTTTCTAGAGAATGGAATGAGGGGCCAGAGCAGAAGCTGGTCACTGACCATTGCAGCAGCCACAAGGTGATGATTTGGACCTGGGTGGTAGCAGCGGAGATGGAGATAAGTGGAGTGATTCACATTATGTTTAGAGGGTAACAGCATTTGCTGATGACCCAGATGAGAGACAGACAGGAAAAAGAAATGAGTCAAGAATGACTCCATCCAACTGGCAAGATAGAGGATTGTTTATAAAATAGGTGTTTTTCTTTGTAGAATGTGATGATCCAGGGCAAATGGGACTAAAAAAGAAAAAAATGACTCCTAGGTTTCGCTTGATCAACTGCACTGGCCTGGCCTGGCCTTCCTCGCCATCAAAGCCACAGCCACCACCCCTCCACCACGGCCCTATCCATCATCATTGGTATTCTCACCATCTGTCTGAGTTCTGTCACGATCCTGTCCTTCCAGCTCACCTTATAAAGCAGTGCCCAAACTTCGTGAAATTGATCCAGCCACTTTTCCCGCTTGTTTCTGGACTGCTGAACTGTTAACAGAGGCACACGAATACATGTATTGGCCCCGCGGTGGCGTCCTGGTCTTCAGCCTCTGCCAGTGCTCAGCAGTCCCGTCCCTGGTTGACTTACCAAAGTGACTGCTTCAAACCTCTCCCACTCATCAGTTCCTGCAGCCCAGACCTGCACACTCGTAATCCCAAACCCCAGAGATTCCCCGGAGAAATGAGGTCCCCCCGGCTCCCAGTGCACCTACCAGGGTAGCCACCCTCGCGTGCTCCCCCTTTTCCCAGGGAAAAGGCACCCTGCCCTCTGTGTCCCTCTCCCCGTACTCTGATCCAGTCCCCTTCGCCTCCTGGGGGCCTCTCCACTGCTGCCTCTCTGTCTCTCGCACCCCCTCCCTCCGCCTTCTCTGCGGGCTCCTTCCCCCACTACAAGCAGGCTCGGGTCTCTGCCTCCCGCTTCACTCGCCAACTCCCGGTCCCTTTCTGTCCTCTCCTCCACTACCACGTTTCTACAGAGATCACCTCCTCTCTCTCAAACATTCTCGCTTTTCTCCCTGCGCAACGCCCTGTGGTCTGGTTTTGCCCTCTCCATCCCTGATGGCGGGCTTCCCGAAGGGTCCAGTGTCTTTCATGTATCCCAAAGGCAGTGCCATAAATAAAAGTATGGATGTACATTGTGCCGATCCATGAGGTTCTTGTGTGGATGAAATAGGACGACAAGCATAGAACAACACTTAGGACAGTGTCTAGAACATTGCAAGAGCTCTCAGTACCTGTAAACTGCTGTTATTACTCTTGTTATCGTGGCGTTTATCATATGTTTCACTATTGCCTCTGTGTGTATTTGGCTGCCTCATCCATTAATCACTAAGCTGGGCCTCTGAGCTGTTTATTGTTGTATTCCCAGTGACTAGCACGGTACCTGGGATAAGCTGGGGCTTAGCACGTATTGGAGAGCTGGAGGGTGGGCACTGGGGATCGGATCGTGTCCTTGGGCTCTGGGTTAAGTGGCCTCTGTAGACATTCTGGCCACTGTCCAGGCTCTCACTGGGGGAGGTGTGCTTGCCTCTCGTAGCGGCTTCTCTCCTCGCCTCCCCACGCTCCCCTCCCCTTACCAGGAAGTCGGGCCCCTTCCCTTCCTCCTTGGTCCACGCTGGGTACAGGCTGTCAGCAGAGTCAGGGGAGCCCTGTCAGCAGGAGCCCAGGCACTGCCCCCTTGAGAGCCTCCTTCAGCACAGGCCTCCCTGCCTGTCATACGTGTCATGCATGTGGCTCCAGCCTGTCTGGACACAGATGTGGCCAAAGTCCCTAAGCAGGCAGAGGGGCAGCAGCTGGCAGTATTTCAGACCAGGAGGGGTTTACTAGGGCACAGTAAGGACATCACCGGAAGCCTGGCCCTTTGGAGCAGGGAGATCAAAGTGTCCATGATGTGCCACACAAGGTAGTCCTCAGAGCTCCGCAGGTGAGCAGAAACTCCACCTGCATTGGCCCAGGGAGATCCACACGGTGGAGCTGGTCACCTTGAGCGCTCCTCCCTCTTCCAACCAGCAGTCAGTTACGGAGCACCTGCTGCATCCTGGCTGTGTGCCAGGGAGGGAACAGGCGCGTTAGTGTGCAGTCAGTGCCAGGAAGGTGCACGGAGAACAGTGGGGACCTGAAGAGGCTCCGTCAGCCCTGTGTGGCTGAGGGAAGACCCTACCTGTGCAGAGGCAGAGATGCTGGAGTTGGGCTGAAGAAGGAGCAGAAATTCAGCATGCGAATGAGAAGGGGAAGAGAATTCCAGGCAAAGGGAACAGCAAGTGGAAAGGCATGGAGGTGTTAAAGAGCCTGGCAGATTCTGGAATCTATAAGTAGTTGGATATGGCTAGAGCTTAGGGAGAGGGAGGAGAAGAGAGGGGTATCTGAGGCGGGGAGGTTGACACAGGAGAGTCAGATCACAGGGGCTTTGGAAACCAGATGAAGGAGCTTAAGCATTATCCTCTAGTAGCTGTTGTAGTCAGTAGAAATCCATATCAAACTAATTCAAGCAAAAAGGAAATTGATTGACTTACTTACCTGTTAAGTTCAGGGCTGAACTATCTTCAGGCCCACCTGAACTAGGACTCAAACAGTGTCTTTTTCCCCACATCTTGGCTCTGCTTTCCCTGGGTTTGACTGTTCTGTAGACAGTTTCTCTGTGTAGCCACAGAAGATGGCTCCAGCGGTTCTAGGCCCAGGGGTGGCAAATTTTTTATCTTAAAAGTCCAGATAGTATTTTCAGCTTTGCAGGCCATATAGTCTCTGTCACAACTAATCAACTCTGCTGTTATAACATTAAAGCAAACAGTAGACATTAGGTGAATGAATGAGTGTGGCTGTGGTTTTTTTGGTTTTTTTTGCAGTACACAGGCCTCTCACTGCTGTGGCCTCTCCCGTTGCGGAGCACAGGCTCCAGACACACAGGCCCAGCGGCCATGGCTCACGGGCCCAGCCTCTCCGCGGCATGTGGGATCCTCCCGGACCGGGGCACGAACCCGCATCCCCTGCGTCGGCAGGCAGACTCTCAACCACTGCGCCACCAGGGAAGTCCGTGGCTGTGGTTTAATAAAACTTTACTTATACAAATAGGCAGCTGGCCTCTGGGCCATGGTTTGCATAAGGACTGTTCTAGGCTTACATAGTCTTTACAGCTCACTATCTCGGAGAAAAAGAGAGACTCCCATATACCCTAGTGTCCAAATATTAAATCCCAGAGAAGAATTTGATTCATCCCACTTGGATCAGGTGCCCATTGTTGAGCCAGTTACTATGGTTCTGAGGGGTGAAGTATCTTAATTGGCCAACCTGGACCATGTGCCCATCCCAGCAGCAGTGGTGGGGGTCAGCTCAACTAGGACCATATGGAATGAAAAGTAGGTGCTTTACAGAAGAAGGGGGCAAGGAACGCAGATATCCACTGCAAGGCACTAACGAGAAAGAGCATGAACTGAGTGCCCCAAGTTGCCAGCGATGATCCACCTTGAAACTGGCCCTGACACTGCCTCAGGGCATCAGGCCAACCCTGGCTGTGCTGATGCACACCCTGCCCCGGGCTTTTCCCTCTGTGCAGAGCCTGCACCTCAGCTGCCTTATATTTACAGCCAGTCAGAATGTACTTGCCTACTCAGTCCTTCCTCACACATTGCTGCGCCTGCCCGGGTGGGACTAGAGGGCAGGTCACTGGGTGGGGGGCCAGGCTGAAGCTCCCCTGCCCTTGGCAGGTGCTGCTCCACCCTGGCAGGTTTAGCAGCCTCTCTCCTTGTCTCTAAGGGAGGGTTGCTTCTGGTTCTCTTCTCTCCTGTGCTGTTGTCTGCACGACCCTCCTCCTTGAATACCCTTCCCACCATGCTCCAAGAGGCTCACATTTACTTGTCTTCCGAGGCTCAGCTTGGTTTTGTTATCATCTCCTTCAAGATTTTGCTATACCCCTAAGTTGGTCTGAGACCTTTATATCCCTCCCTATTCCAAAACACAGGATGTGCAGACTTATTTTTTTATGGTTATTTGTTTACCTGTGTCTACCATTAGCTCCTGAGGAGAAGGACCAAAGCGAGTTTACCTCAGGTCCCCAGCCAGCACTCAGCACGGAACCTGACCCCGAGTAGGCAAGCAGTGGTTGGATGGGGCTGCGTCCTCCAGCTCCATCTGGTCCTGCATAAGATTGGAGGCAGGCGTTTCATGCTCTTGCTTGGAACGGTACTTGTTGGTTGATACCTGCTGTTTGTCTTCTCTGCCTCTTCTCGCAGGATATAGACCCACCTGCCCTGCATATTCATGACCCTTTCTCCTCAGACTCCTCCTCTCTCATGGGACCCATTCAGGTGGGTCAGCAAGAGAAGTGGCAGCAAGACATAAGCTGGACAAGGCATTGACAAAGTGCTTATCTTGTTTGCTTGGACATATACCAAGGTCCTACTGTGCAGGGCCATTTATGGTGGGGCTGCCACAGCGAGATCCCAAACAAGAGCAGGTAGATTCTAGAAAACGTATGTCCCTCTGCTTCGTCCACCCCACCACTTCCCAGAGCAGGTTCTAGAAAGGAGGATCTCTGGGGTTTGGCTTTCACCCTACTGGATGACAGTCTCACTCCTTCTGGGCCAAGGCCTGTGGCTGAATCTGGCAGACTGATGTGCTGTGGCCCCTGGTCTCAGGACCCACTACTGGGCTGTGCCTTCCTCTTGTCTCCTGGGCTGCTTGGGCTCTTGTGGCCAGAAGGCTGGCCACACAACCAAACAGGCACAGATGGAGAGCTGAAACCGTGTGTTGCCCTAATCCAGCAACCCCACATCTGGAGGCACCTTTTTCAGTTGGGATGCTGGGAACTAGGAGGAAGACCCTACTCTGGGTCTGCTGGTACCCACAAAGAACTACTCCCTCCCGGTTAGAAAGACTCAGTTAGCTTTCCTGCTGGTCTCTGAGCACAGGCTTGATGTTCTGGGCCTTAGGAAATGGTATAGGGGGGCGAACCAGAATTGGGGACATTCACCTTCCACACTGCACCTCAGCCACAGTGCTGGGCATTAAGTGAACGAAGAGATCCCTTTGGGGGGTCCTGGGTTGCCCATCCTGGCTGGCAGACTGACCATCGTGCCAGGTCATCGTCCTCTCTTAGTTTATAGGCCTGTGGGCAGGGCAGCCTCATGGGTCCTGGGGTCCAGCCTTGTTATGAGAGGCACAGGGGTCAGACCCACGCTTAGCAAGTCCCCTCCTAGAGCCTCAACTCTCCACATTGCTATGCTCTATGATCCAAGAAGAAAAGACACACAGGTCCCCGTACAGCTTCCGCCCCCTCCTTCCCTTGTTCCTTCTCACGCACTCACACACACCCTCCTGAAACCTGATCCCAAGGCTGCTTTGTGTGCTGGGGCTCTCCGCAGAGCTGGCAGAGCTGGCGGGCTGGGGCCTGTCTGCTGGAGCCTGCCCTACCCTGCCCCGCTACCCCCTTGGCCAAGGCAAGCAGGTCAGGCGTCGCACACCTCTGCTAGTCTGGCCAGTTATTCTGCACCTCAAGGGCCACCTCCACCCTGGCTGGGCCCCCAAACTGGCACACTGGCCTCTGGACAGAAGCCCCTGAATTCTCTTCCAGGTGTAGCATGGGGCTCTGCCCAGCCCGCCTGCAGAATTAACACAAGCACACACACACACACCACCTCTGCCATCGCCACACTCCATTTCCTGTTGTTTATGGCCCTCCCTGCTCAGCTTCCAAGGCCTCTGCAGGCACTGAGCCACCTCCTGGGGGAAGGCTGTCCAGAGGAAGCAGCATCTGAACTTAAAGAATGAAAAGGGATTTTCCAGGCAAACAGAGAGGGAAGGGATTGGGGAATACAGGGAAGGGTGAGAGGGGTACATTTCAGGCAGAGACTGCATGTGTAAATGTATGAAGACTGGCATGTTCCGGGAGCTACAAATAGTGCATGGTTTGTAGGAGTAAAATCCAGAGGAGTAGAATCCAGATTGCAGTAGATCGAGGAGTGAATAGGAGATGAGGAAGTTGAGACAGAATATCCACTGCTCTTTATTGAGGTTTTGCCATGAAAGGATAAAGAGAGAGACTGGTAGCATGGGTACATGGTCAGGAAAGTTTATTGAGTTTGTTTGTTTTCACGTAGGAGCGACCTGAGCTTGCTGTATGCTTAGGGGGAAACAAACAGGGGTGGGCTGCATAGTGTGATGGAGAGATCAGCTTTGATGGGTCTAGGGTGGGGGAAGGAAGTAAGAAGCTGAAGGAGTTCCTATCTGATTGGCTTGGTTTTGTCTGTGAAGTGAGAAAAAAGAAGAGATATCTGCTTAGATAAAGTTGGAAAAGGATAGAGAGTTTATGGAGAGTGGGGAAGGTTTGGAATAGCTGCTGAGCAAAGGTGAGGGTCCAACTAAGCCTCAGTCCATGAATTTGTAGTGGTACCAGTCTGTGTGTGTGTGTGTTTTCTAGCAGCACTTTGAGTATATAAAGTGCAAGAGTGTAGGATTTGATTAATCTCTGATTGGGTTTTGCCTTATGGATGGGACAAAAAGACAACGGAACAAGAGGGTATAGCATCCTGGCAAGAGAGAGACTAAAGAGGTGGATGGGATTCTAACCAGGAAAGAGATATAACCTGGGAATGAAGAAAACTTTTTAAAGTAAAACTCAAAACCCAGAATCAATAAGAGAAAAGATTGATAAATTTGACGACACTTTTTTTTTTTTAATTATTTATTTATTTTTGCCTGTGTTGGGTCTTCATTGCCGCGTGTGGGCTTTCTCTAGTTTTGGCGAGTGGGGCTACTCTTCGTTGTGGTACGCAGGCTTCTCATTGCAGTGGCTTCTGTTGTTGCAGAGCAGGGCTCTAGGCGCGTGGGCTTCAGTAATTGTGGCTTGCGGGCTTAGTTGCTCCGCGGCACGTGGGATCTTCCCGGACCAGGGCGCGAACCTGTGTCCCTTGCATTGACAGGCAGATTCTTAACCACTGCGCCACCAGGGAAGTCCCAACTTTTTTTTTTTTTTTTGGCCACGATGCACGGCTTGCTGGATCTTAGTTCACCGACCAGAGATCAAACCTGGACCCTTGGCAGTGAAAGCGTCAAGTCCTAACCACTGGACTGCCAGGGAATTCCCTTTGACTACACTTTTAAAAAAATCTGTTGTAAAAAAGGGGGAAAAAGAAAGCAAGAAAGGAAAACACCACAAGCCAAGTGAATAAATAAAGTCAATTTATATCTCAATAGAGCTATATTTGTAACTGTATCTCAGAGGGTTTATATATTTAATATATAGAGCTTAGAAAAAAAAAGAGAGAAGATTGTTAGCTAATGCTGTAGTAGTAATCATATTGTCACATATGTGTATGAAAACATGTTGTACACCTTAAACTTATACAGTGTTGTGTGTCAGTTATATCATAATAAAGCTAGGGGGGAAAAGAAGAAAAAACCCATAACCTTTTGGAAAAATGGGCAAGAGATATGAACAAAATTCATAGAAAAATTCACAAAGGGCCCTTCCATATATAAGACAGTGTTCAATTCCACACATAGTAAAAGAAATGCAAATTAAAACCACACTGAGATACTGTTCCTCTCCTGTCAGACTGGCAAAATTGAAATGTTCGACAGTATACTCTGTTGGTGACGCTGTGGCGAAAACGACACTGTCATTTGTTGCTGGTGGGTAATGTGAAATGGTGTGACCCTGGTGGAGGGGAGTTTGGCAATATGGAGCAAAATTATATATATGCATTTTCCCTTTGATCCAGCAAACCCACTTCTAGGAATCTATTCCAAAGATACATTGGCAAATAGAAAAGATACATGCATGAAGTTATTCACTGTAACCACTGTTAGTGGTACCTACTCTACAACAGACTGGAAACCACCCAAGGGACTGATTGAATGATATATGTACATAACCATAATGGAGTATAATCAAGTATATACCTCTACTGCTATGCAGTAATTACCAGGATATATTGTATAGTGAAAAAAATCAAAAGGTAAAACTGTATATGTTACCTTTTTATTGAATATAGATGTATGGATAAAGAAGATGTGGTACGTATATACAGTGGAATATTACTCAGCCATAAAAAAGGAACAACACTGGGTCATTTGTAGAGATGTGGATGGACCTAGAGTCTGTCATACAGAGTGAAGTAAAAACAAATACTGTATATTGACGCATATTTGTGGAATCTAGAATAATGGTACAGATGAACCTATTTACAGGGCAGGAATAGAGACGCAGACATACAGAGCAGACATGTGGACACGGGCTGTGGAGTGTGGGATAAATTGGGAGATTGGGATTGACGTATGTGCACTGCCATGTGTAAAACAGATAGCTAGTGGGAACCTGCTATATAGCACAGGGAGCTCAGCTCAGTGCTCTGTGGTGACCTAGATAGGTGGGATGGGGGGTGGAGGGTGAGAGGGAGGTCCAAGAGGGAGGGGGATATATGTATACATATAGATGATTCACTTCATTATACAGTAAAAAGTAACACAACATTGTAAAGCAGCTATACCCCAAGTTAAAAAAAAAAAAAAAAAAAAGAAGAAGAAGGGAATAGGAATTCACATACACACATTATGTATTTGCTTATACCAAAAAAAAAAAGGAGGAAAAAATAAAAACTAATAAAAACGAATACTATATGGGAATAGAATTAACAGGAGTTGGACACAGAAATGAAAGTTTGACTTCTCTGAATATATTTTGCTTTGTGAATTTAATTTTGGAATTCTATAGTTTTATATATTATCATAAAACAAAGTTAAGTTAATATGAGGGGTAAGCAAACTCTAGAAGCAAAAGCAAAATGAAACAAATGAACTTAACTATGTATTGCTGATGAAGTAAACTCAGCAAGATTATTCCAAAATAATTCCGCAAAAGCAAAGTAATTTATCTGTATTTCTGTAGTGGGGTATTCCCTAAATCATTTCTAGTAATGGTAGTATTAGTAATAATACTGGTGTTTTTATTCTGAAACTATTCTACATATTTTATATATGTATCTATATGTGTGGATATATTAGGATAAAGCAAATAATTAATTATGTTACTATCACTATAAACAAGGATATCAGCTTACGAGAAAAGAGATATAAATATAAAATCAAATGGTTTCAGCGTATTTTTTCATTTGTGTATCCTTGTACATTTGAGTTTGGGAAGTCATTTTTAATCAGGTTCCCAGCCGCTTATGGTTTTTGTTCTGTCCATTTGCATAACAATATTTTCATAATATTATAAAGTGAAAAAAGTAGTGTACAGAGCAATCTAAAAAATAATATGGGAAAAGGAATGTCAGTACGGATATATACCAAAGGTTAATTGTCTCTGTGTTGTAGGATTATGAGTATTTTTTACTTGTGTGTGTGTGTGTGTGTGTGTGTGTGTGCGTGTGCCTATCTGTATTTTTTTCCAAAATTAACACTTTATAAGCACCAAAAATGAGGCGTTTTTAAATTTTTTATTTATTTATTTTTGGCTGCATTGGGTCTTTGTAGCTGCGTGCGGGCTTTCTCTAGTTGTGGCGAGTAGGGGCTACTCTTCCTTGCGGTGCGCGGGCTTCTCATTGCGGTGGCTTCTCTTGTTGCGGAGCACGGGCTTTAGGCGTGCAGGCTTCAGTAGTTGTGGCACATGGGCTCAGTAGTTGTGGCTTGCGGGCTCTAGAGCGCAGGCTCAGTAGTTGTGGCGCACGGGCTTAGTTGCTCCGCGGCATGTGGGATCTTCCCAGACCAGGGCTTGAACCTGTGTCCCCTGCATTGGCAGGTGGATTCTTAACCACTGTGCCACCAGGGAAGCCCAATAAGGGGGGGAAGGTTAAGTAAAAATTAATATAATGAACTTTCTCATCAGCTGAAAAGATGGGGGAAGAGAGAAGACAAGGAAAAAATGTGTTGAGACCATTTGGCTAGATCTTAGGAGATTTTGCTAGCATATGACATGCAGTGCATATTGGGAGGCAGATAAAATCATGTCCATGCCTGACTGAGAAACTGCAAAACTTTCATAAGCTCAGTCCTAACACAGGAGAGGTTCTTGCCCCAGGCTCATCCAGGGACCTCATGGACTCTGGTCAGAATCCTCGGGGCCTCTGGTAAAACATCAGATGTATTAATTAACTTAGATTGTGTGTACTAGGTGTGAGAAACATGAGTGACCCTTCTAGACAGAGGACAAGTGTGCTAACTCAGAAGCCCAGAAGAAAGCCGCTGTGCAGGAATAGCCCTCCCACGCTATCACGTGTTGACAGTTTCTTCCTAGCAGCAAGGGATGGGGAGGGAGCAGCATTGAAATTTTTCTGCCTCTTTCAAGTTCACTTCAAAATCTCTAGTAATGATAGACCTCCAAGTGATTACTGCTGTTATTCCCCCTGGTCTGGTGATTGTAATGGTGTTAGTGATGATGGGGATGAGAAATGGATGCTGAGGTTAGAGTTCATTGGGGGATGGTGAGTTCTAGCTTCTGGGCTGGGAGGGCCCCTCCTCCAGTCTTCAGTTTTTCAGTGGGCTGATGCAGGCTGTTAGAAACAAGAGTCAGCCACAGAGGCCCAGGCCTCCACACCTTCGTTCTCAGCCAGGAAGGCCCTAAGCACACCCCGCAACAAGGTCAACACACAGGAAGTGACCAGGTGCTGGCCATCTCCCGGGCTGCTAGGTTCCCTGAAAGGTCTCAAAATCAGGGTGCTAGGTTCCAAGTGAAGTTGTGCTGTCCAAGCATCTCTGAAGAGCTTGGTTCCTCCTGTCCCTTCTCACTCTGCCCTCACTTCCTTCTGCATCCCTCTGATGCCATCCACCACCCCCCAGCCTCCCCCCCGCCCTGCCCACTCCTCGGTTTCCCAAGAAGAGCAAGGCTTGCCTTTTCTCTCCACAACTTGGCATCGCCGCATGACTCCTTCTCTCTCCCTTTTCCCTCCCATCTTTCCTCCAGACCAAAACTCCCCCTACCCGTAAACTCCGTGTCCCTCCGCCACCTCCTGTGGAACTTGGTGTTCCCTCGGTCCCCCTCTCTGCCAGCAAAAGTGCTCAGGCCTCTGCTTGTCTGAAGCCTCCCCTCCGCCCTGCCTCCCAGCTGCAGGATACTGTGATTTTTTTTTCTTCTGTCAAACCTCTAACTCCTATGGCTGTTCACCTGCTTTGCCCTCTCACCGTGAATTCTCCTTCCTCCTCACGCTGGGTGGTCCACCTCCCAGAATTCTCTCCCAAATTCTGTCTCTCTGCACAGGCTCTATTTTGGGGTATTTTTCTGCTCACTGGACAGTGTCTCATCTCCGTGTTCCCAGATTGCAGGAACAGCGTGGGCAGCAGTGACTATTTGATGGATGCACATGTGGATGAACTGCCAGAGAGCTTCCCGCTCTGAGATGCTGATCCTGCTGAGTGCATCTTGCCTCTCCACTCCTACAGCTGGCCACATAAGGACTGGCCAGGCCTGCTCCTCCACACTCAGGCACCACTGAACAGGATCTGTCAGACCCCGCACAGCAGCTACCCAGTGTGCAGGCTGGAGTGGGGAGGAGATGCTGGAACATGGAGGATGGCTTCTGGCGGATCCACAGCCAAGACAGATGGACAGAAAGCCATTTAGCACTGCAGCCTAGTGCACTTTGGGACTCTCAGCAGCCCTGTTGTATTCCAGGTTCTCCAAGCCAGCACCCATGTTCCTGGATGACTCCTTCCGCAAGTGGGCTAGGATCCGGGAATTTGTGCCGCCTTTTGGGATCAAAGGTCAAGGTATGTTGGGAACCCTGCCCCACTTTACATTAACATCTCATCCCCCAAGCTATCTCCCTAGTGTCAGGACAGGGCTGTACCCTCAGAAGTCTCCCTGCTGGGAATCCACCCGTCTCAACCATGCCCTACCTTCTCTCCCTCTTTCCTGTCCTTCCTTTTTTCTTACTTCTTCAGTGGAATGTTTACTCAGAAACCACCACTTTGCCAGGGGCTAGCTACACAACAGTGGAGTAGACAGATGTGGTTCCTCTCCTCAAAAAGTTCCAGTCTAATGCAGACACACGTACTTGGAGTGCACTAGGACTCTGATGAGGGAAGAACACTGTGCTGTGAGATCACACAAAAGGCGTGCCAGAGACAGCAGTGCTAGAGGACTAGATATGAGGGGGGAAATCCCAGAGAAAATAGAGGCCATCCGGACGACTGGCCCCAGGGCCCTCCATCATCCCCTCCTGATGTTTTTCACCTTAACCCAGCCTCCCCCCCAGTCCTTTTTTATCCTGTCCAAGGCTAACCTTTCCCACTATACGCTCAGAACTGTCCCCTTCTATTGCCTCAAGGACCTCACCCATGCAGTTCCTGACATAAGACTTTCCCATCCCTGAGAGTTTAACAGTTCTCTTTCCGTGTCAAGTTACAGCCCTATTTCATGGCATGGTAGAGTTTCAGCTTTAGCATCAGACGTAGAAGGATCCGGTCCCAGTACTACCTCTTTATTAGCTGTGACCATGGACAAGTTACTAACATGTTTTGCTTTAGTTTCTTCATCAGTTAAATGGAGAGAATAATACCACTGTATTAGGTTGTGGTCAGAATTAAACAAGATAACTGTTAAAGGGGTGATATCATTTGGCCAGCAGACTCAAGAACGCCTGAACCCTCTGCTTAGCTGGCCCACCCCTCCCTGAAAAGAAGACAGTGACCAGCAAAAGGATACTCTCGAACTGGAGCTTTGACCTTCAGCCTCCAAGGACAAATCTCATGGGTTGTGTTGAACCACACAAAGAACTCCTTTTTCATGGGTGCAGGTAGCCAAGCAGCCTAACTTTTCTCCTAAATCCTCACTCAAGATTCTGATCCTGCTAAGCTATGAAGGGCAGGAAAGCCCGATACAGAGCCCATCATCCAGCAAGAAAAAGCACCCCATAGTTTATGACCATTCTGCTAATAAGGTTCCCCTCCTAGAAAACAAAAACCCAATCCATATCCTTGGCCTTGGCCAGTAAGCAGCAGTTTGCTTTTCCTTAGGAGCGAAATTGGAGGTGGGAAGAGGAAGGGATCTGTGACCTTCCCCGAGGCCCACCATAAAGTGTATCTGAAGGCACTTAGTACAGAACATTTCCTTAAAGGTTTGTTTCCTTACCCTTTCTCATTCGACTTCTAGAAAGATTACCCGTGCCAACTGTCTCCTCTTGCTCACCATTTACTCTTGAAGAATATCTTCACCCCTCGCCACTTCAGTGAAACTGCTCAGTGCCCCCAGGAGATCCAAAGGATACTTTTCAGTCCTTAACTTGACATCTTGGCTGCATCTGACAGTGTCGTCCAGTCCTTCTTTTAAAAAAATTATGAGGTTGCTGTGTTTAATTTCAGAGGCATCCTTTCTTTACATGAAGTATTTCAGGCATATAAAAAAG
>RJWK010032737.1:0-23512 GCA_004363435.1 Platanista minor | reverse complement strand
CATAGGGTAGATTACTTATTAAATAGATAGTCAAATAAGTGCATTTCAAGCCACAGAAGACTGTCATTAGATTAAAGATTTTAATCAGATTTGCAGTCATTTCCACCACAAATCAGTGTGCCTCGGACAAATGCCTGTGTTTCATTTAAAATTTTCCCAGCTTCCCTACTTCCTAAACACCAAGGGAATCAACAGCTGCTATCCTGGTATTTAAACCCAAATCGCTGGCATTATCTTTACTTTCAAATCTTCCTTCTTCCACATATACTCATTTATCAACTTTAGCAGCTTCCTTTGCTCTGTCCCCTTGTTGGGGCCTGGTTACTTCCTGATTAGAATATTGTCAGTTTCCTCCTGACTTTCTAGTCTTCTACATCTACCTATAAAGTTTCCAACTTTATATAAAACACATGTACACATACATAAACTGCACAGTCACTACAATTAGTCTATATGTTTTGTTTGGGCATCTTTTGTATAAATAGAGAAAATCTGCATGGTGATTTCTTTGGAGAAGAGGGTTCTAAAATTAGAGGGGATAGTAAAAGAGATTTTGCTTTATGTGTGATGTTTTGTTTCACATTTTTTTAGTACAAAGAAATTTACCTTGTACTACTTAGGTAATATAAATTATAGTATAAAGAAAATGTTTATTTTTATTGTCATAGCAATGTCTCTAGGCTTCATCCCTTTATAGTGACTCTTCATCCCTATGTACTTTCAGTTTGTCCACAGTTCCCTCTTTAACATTTAGCCCTTGAATTTTGTGACCTATTTCATGGGTCAGGACTTCCCCCCTATTTTTTCATGCCATCTGCTTTCTGGCTCTTAAGCAGAGAAAAATTCATGCAAGGTTCACACTCTCTGCTAACGTGTCAGGGTGGGAGATTGAACACAACTTTTTAAAAATAGCTTTCGCATTATTCTACTTTCGGAAGTAATTTTCTAAGTGTTCTCTTGACCTTTTCTACACACCTTACCTTTCTGTTCTCTATACTTAGTTAATATTTTCCACACTGCACCTTTTCCTCTACCTTGTCTAGAGTCCTAGAACTTTCAATTCTTAATCTTTACCTTGTAACCTTCAAACCCAAATCCTGGCTGTACTGGTGGTTGTCTCTGTTTAACTGTAACCACTTTCAAACAACCATCTGAGTCAAGGAATTGTCCAGAACGAAGCTTGGAAAGACATAGAAATAGAAAGGTCAGGTTAAGAGATATAGAAGATAGAGTGAGAAAATTCAAAACATGGAATTGCAAAAGAAGATAGTAGAGACCACTGGGAAGACAAAATATTTGAAGAGACAATGAATGTAAAAGACATAGATCCTCATATTCTAAAAGTACAACAAACAACCAAAAAGTTTAAATAAAAAGAAATACACTTAGATATATTTATATTACAGTGAAACTGAAGAACAGGCAAAGAGAAAGTTTAAATGTAGCCAAAGAGAAAAGACAGAATATCTAATGAGGGATAATCAAATAGTCAATAGCTGATTTTTAATAAGACAAATGTCTTTAAAGTACTGAGAGAAAAAGACCATTAACCTTGAATTATATACCCAGTGGAAAATTTCCAAAAACAAAGACAAAATAAAGGCAAACAAAGACTGAATGTTTCATAAACAGAAACTCAGTAAACTACCTTCTGAAGTAGCTTACTAATACTTACTTCAGAAAGAAGGAAAATAATCCCAGGAAGACAGTTTGAGATTCAAGAAGAATTGTCAGCAATAAAAGTGTTTAATATACAGATAAATAGGAAGACAATCTGTATAAAATGATAATATAACTGTATTAGTTTTCTATTTCTACCGTAACAAATTGCCACAAATATGGCTTTAAAAACCACAAATTATCTTATAGTTCTGTAGGTTAGAAGCTGACACATGTCTCACTGGGCTAAAGTCTTGGTGTCTGCAGGACTGCATTCCTTTCCAGAGGCTCTAAGGGGAGAATTTGTTTCCTTGCCATCCCCATGTTTTAGAGGATGCCCACATTCCTTGACTCATGTCCCTCTTTCTCCATTTTCTTTTTTTTGTTGGGCTGTGTTGGGTCTTCGTTGCTGCAAGCGGGCTTTCCCTATTTGCGGCGAGCGCAGGCTGCTCTTCGCTGAGGTGCACGGGCTTCTCATTGCAGTGGCTTCTCTTGTTGCGGAGCACGGGCTCTAGGCACATGGGCTTCAGTAGTTGTGGCATGTGGGCTCAGTAGTTGTGGCTCATGGGCTCTAGAATGCAGGCTCAGTAGTTGTGGTCCATGGGCTTGGTTGCTCCACCCCAAGCATGTGGGATCTTCCCGGACCAGTGACCGAACCCATCTCCCCTGCATTGGCAGGCAGGTTCTTAACCACTGCACCACCAAGGAAGTCCTCTATCTCCATTTTCAAAGCATCTTTCTGAGTATACTCTGTAGTCACATCTCCCTCTGATCAGAGCCAGGAACGATTCTCTGCTTTTAAGGATTTATGTGATTGGGCCCAGGATAATCTCCAAATCAATCTCCCCATTTCTAGATCCTTAACCTTAATCACATCTGCAAAGTCCCTTTTGTCATGTAAGGTAACTTATTCATAGATTCTGAGAATTAGGACACTGACATTTGAAGGGGGCTAATGTACTGCCTACCACAATGCTATCTATTGATAATTTTTGGAGTTCATGCTGTTCTGGATAAAAATATAAAACCACACTGAAAAAGTATTGATCAGGTGAGTAAGAAGCCTTAATATGTTAAGGATGTAGGTTCTTCCCCAGTTTATCTATGGTTTCAAAGCAACCCCACCCAATAAAAATCTCATAAGGTTTTTCATTAATTTATGAGGCTGATTCTGAACTATATGTGGAATAGTGAATGTCCAGGAAAGGCCAATAAATTCTCAACAAGGTAGAATAAAGTGGGGATTCTTGTCATACTACATCATGAGATTTATCCTAATGCCGTAGTGATTAAAACCATTCAGTACTGGCAGAAATAGATACCAGGAATAGAATAGAAACCCCAAGCGTCTTTACACACATATTGGAAACTTGATGTATGAAGCCGTGGCAATACAGGCCAATGAGGAAAGTCTAGACTTATTCAATACATGGACCTTGGACTATGGTTTACTGATATGGAGCCAATAAATTGCATCCTTCCTTCCTACCACACAAAAAATTAATTGCTAGGTTTTATTAGCTGGGTATGTTAGCTTCCTTAATGCCCCAGATTACAATGAATCAACACTGAAAGGATTTTTTTCTTATTTGTGTCACATACCAATGCCTATTTGTGGGGGCAGATGTGTTGGTGCTCTGATCCTCATTGTCATTCACAAACCCAGTCTCCTTCCAACTAGTGGCTCTGCCATCCCTTTGATTTAGTCCACTCATGATTCTCCATCTGGCTGGCAGATAGGGCAAATAGTATTGAGGACTATGCAGGAAATTTTAGGGCCCAAAGTACATTCTATGGCTCTACCAAACTACACATCTGGCTAGGAGTGTAGTCTTTTGTACCGTTAGAAAAGTGAAATGTGTCTCTACTACATAAGTGAATTACGTAGTTAAATGTGAAGGCAATTCCAAAACTTATAGAAAAATATAGAATATTTTTAAGAGCTCAGAGCAGGTAATATTTTTTAAACAAGAAAGATAAATACAAGACATAAGGGGAAGAGTGATACATTCAAGTATATTACAATTAAGAACTTTTGTTAATTAATAAACCGCATAAAGAAGCCTAAATGATAAGGCACAAAATGGAAGAAGTTATTTGTTGCACATAATAGACAAAGGATTAGTTTCCAGAATATATAAACTAGTGCTAAAGATCCTTAAGAAAATTTTAAAAGTCCACAAAAAAGGCAACAAATATGACTTCAAGGAGATGAAACACAAATAGGCAATGAACATATGAAAAAAAATGTTCAACTCCTTTAGTTGTTAGGAAAATGCAAACTGAACCTCAGTGTGGCTTTAATTTCATACCCATCAAATTTGCAAAAATTGAAAAGTCTGACAAGGTTAACTACCAGCAAATATGTGGTGAAAAGGGAACTTTTAAAATGATGCTGGTGCGTATAAGTATTGGTGCAAATATATTGGAAAACAATATAAAATTAACTTATAGAGTGGAATCAGATCCGGCAATAACAATTATGGACAAAAGAAAATCAAATCACTCACACAGGAGATATGTTCAACAATGTTCAGAGAAAATTTTATTGTAATAGTGGAAAAAACAGAATAGTAAATAAAATTCGTGTCTATTGATAGGATAAAGTGGGGGTACAGCCATAGAATCTGCAGCTGTGAAAGTGAATGAACCATAACACACACACACACATATACACACACACACACAGAACATTTTAAAAGCAAAGTTGAGGGAAAAATGAAAATTATGGAATATTTATAATTTGACTTCACCTATATGAAGTATAAGAACAAACAAAACTAAAAATATTGTTTTAGGGTATGTATGTATGAGGCCAAACTATGAAGAAAAGCAAGTAAATGAGAAACACAAAATTTAGATCTGGAGCTACATTTGGGCCTGATGGAAACCAGGATGACACATCAAGAAAGGGAAAGAGGGGACTTCACAGCTATAGATAATGTTCTATTTCCTAAACTAAGTGGTGAGAACATGGGTGTTCATTTTATTCTTTTTCTTTAAATTTACTTATTCATAATTTTAGAATAAAATATTTCACAATAAAAGATGAAAAAAGGAAAGAACGTATTCAATAAATATTTTCTGATAAACTAAAAATATTTTTTAAAAACATAGCACTCTGCCTAGCACAGAATAAATGAAAAATATGTGTTAGGATTTATTATTGTTGCTGTTACATCTTCCTTAAGTCTTCATTTTTGCCTCTGATTCATCTTCTCCCCTTTGACTGGGTTCTCCTTCATTCCTGCTACCACTTGGTAGTATATTTCTTACACTCTTCTGGAGGTAGCCCATAATATCTCAGGACCAGGAATCCTGAGACAAAAGGAATTTGGATCTGGGAAAGATTTCACTAAGTATGTTCCGTAGGGAAGAGGTAGGGCTACAAATGAGGCTGTAAGTTTAACATCTGAAAGTAATTGGCTTTTAACTGCAATAAACTGTAGGATGTAAGGTGAGCCTGATAGGAACTGTTTAGTAAAAGTATGGGATTCTAAGTATAGAAAAAAAGAACAGAGCCAAATAAGATTACAGATTGTATGTATTAAAATAAATTTGTATTATAGTTATGTTAATAAAATAGTTTATAGAGACCTATGCATTCTATAATTGGGATTTCTATGAATGTGAGAAAGATAATAAGGAAGTAATTTGGTGCAATAAACTAACCCTATGCAAAATTTGTATCCTCGAAAATCTTTGCTGAGTTCTAAACAATGGAATTTCCTTAACAGTAGATGCAGATTTTCACTGAGCACTGAGAGTAAGGAAAACATATCAAGCTCAGGATTCTAATCTACAAAGGCTTAATGGCTTCTTAGTTCTTTTAGTCTGGGATTGAAATGGTATAAGAGTTCTCAAAGGCAGGATACCACTAAGTACTAAAGCCAGGTAATAGGGCACATTAGCTAGAGAAGCAAAGTCATTTGGAGATTATATATTTATATACACAAATAAATACACATATATCTATGTATATGTATACATATAATTTTTTAAGGAATTTGACATTACACAATTGTAGAGGGCGATTGGGTAGTCTCTGTAAGGCTGTTGCCTTTGCCACTGATGCTGAAGTTTGAAGTCTGCAGGGAAAGCAGATTCAGGAAAAGAAGATGTAAAGTAGAGGATTACAAGAACAAGCTGGAACCCACAAGAACAAGCACCAGCTAGCCATTCTTGTTGCTCTGATATGTTGATATGAGTATCTGCAGGAGAAGCTGGCATTCTTCATCACCTGGCCCAAGAGTTGGAGAAGCTGAAGAATTAAGGAGAAGGTGGAACCGCTGCAGCCCTGACTACTCATCTGTACCAATGACATAATCCAGTAGATCAACATGTGTGAGTTTTTAAACAATGGCTGCTGCTTTGCTTCTGCCCTCCAGCTCTTGCACAAGAGTTTCTCTTGTAGCCAACTCTAAGGGGCAACACAGTGGGAAAGGAATTCTGGGAAATGTAGTTCAGTTTAGTCACATTGACACATTACAAAGCCACCACAGTATCCTGCCCTCGACCCTTGAACAACACGGGGGTTAAGGGCACCCACCCTCCCTGCAGTTGAAAATCTGCCTATAACTTTACAGTCAGCTGTCCTATCCATGGTTCCACATCCATGAATTCAGTCATCTGTGGATCAGTGTAATACTGTATAGTACGTATTTATTGAAAAAAATCTGCATGTAAGTGAACCCAGGCAGTTCAAACTCAGGTTGTTCAAGGGTCATCCTTGGTATCCTGACATATCTTATTAAACTGTACTTTTATTGTATAAAAGCAATAAAAAGTTATGCATAACATGATACACCTATTCTGCACATAACCAAAGGAGGCTAACCCTTTCCTCGGAAGACAATATAAAGTTCTTGTTTTTGTCTGTGACTAATGTTCTTTCCTTTTCTAGTACAGGGGTTGGAAAACTATGCCTATAGGCTAAATTTCAACCTGTTTTTGCACAGCCTGTGAGATAAGAATTTTATTTTTTAATATTTCTATAATAATTTAATGATAATATAAATACGTTAAATAGCAAATAAAATAAAAATAACTTATATTTTATAATAATGTTTTTAAATAGTGTTTTCAAAAAAAAGAGAAAAAGATGCAGCAAAGTCTATGACCCATAAAGCCTAAAAAGTCTAAATTATTTACTCTTTTGGCCCTTTGCTAAAAGAATTTTTAGCTATTCTAGCTAATTCATACTCTTCTTTTGTTATGCTATAACTGAAATATTGAGAGGTAAAGTTAACTACTACTAACACATGTTATATGGTAAAGGTATGAAAGGGGAAGTAAACAAAAAATATTTGGTCAACATATGCACAAACATATTCATATCAAAATATGCAAAAAATACTCATAATTATTACAGTTGTCATTTCTGCAACTGGTCACTTGGTCAGAGCTAGTCTTTATAACCACCTTCTTTCTCTAGCTACTCCATAATCCCTTTGCCATCAGCAAGTAGCTCAGCTGATCATGGTTCCCTGTCTGGTGGGGGGAGCCTAACTTTTATTCCTGAAGGATTTGAGCTGGTAACAGTCCTGCCTAAACTGGATTGTGGTAGTTTTCCATTATTTTAATCACAGGGCATAGAAATTCCTGTAGAGGATCTCCTGCATCCAGACATATTCCTCCATGTTTCCATCGTGTAGTAACAACCCAATTTCCATTGATAGGATCAATTACCCGAGCCAGTGGCTTCTTTGCCTATTGGTACACAAGCATGTGAGCTCAAAGTGACTAGGAGGCAGTCTCAGCTTTCCATTCAATGGAATCATTATTGTGTCCCCTGATGGAAGCTATCCTCTCCTTGAAAATAAGACCTCTAGACTAATAAAGCCTAAAACCATGGATATGGGAAGCAAAATTTTTGCTACAAGATCACTAGGGGTAATCGTGGGAGAAACTACTCTCATTTCCACCTCTTAATTCCTGGACCTGTGAATTCTGGCTATGAGAGAAACAGGATCATACAGTGGGCATTTAACTACATCCTGAAGGGCACTGCTTCAACTCAGCAAGGTGTTGCCATTCAACTGACACCATAACTGGGTCTCAAAAGACTGTTCCACCATTCTATCAAGCCAGCTGCTTCAGGATATTGGAAATATGGTAAAAACAGTAACTTCTATCAGCATGGCTTCATTCCCACATTGCATTTGCTGTGTAATTACTTCCTAGGTCAGAAGAGACGCTATATGGAATCTCATGATGGTGGATAAACATTCTGGTAGTTTTGCCTAAAGATCTGCAGGTAGGGAAGGAAGTCTATATCAAGAGTAACTGTCTAATCTGTTAGAAATAAATGCTGCCTTTTCCATTTTGGAAGCAATTTAATATCAAGTTTATTCCAAGTAGCTGACTAATCCCCACCAGAGGTGCTATATGAGGGTTTTTGTGTTGATCTTTGCTGCTGGTAGACTAGGCACTTAGGAAGAGCCAAATTGGCCTTGTTGAGTGAAAGGTCTTGCTGAGCTCATGTAAAACTTTCATCCTTGCTGTTTTGTTCATGAATGTGTCGGGCAATAACAGTAATGTCTGGGGAAGCAGGCTGATTGAAATCTATATTTTATGGTCATTTTATCCACTTGATTATTAAAACCTTCTCTACTAAGTCACCTTTTGGTGAGCATTCACATGGGATGTAAATATCTTCACACTCTATGCCAATTTAGAGAGCTCTATTCACATACCTCTTCCCCAGACTTCCTCCTCACCAATTTTCTAATCATGTTCCATCCAAGTCTCTGGCCATCCAGCCATAGCCCATGAGTCAATGTATATCCACACCTCTGTCATCTCTCTTTCCAGGTAAAATGAGCAACCAAGTACACTACTCAGAGTTCTGCCACTTAGAGGATTTCCCTTTACTACTGTCTTTCAGAGCTGTCCCAGAGTGAAGCTGAGGTGCTACAACCATAAACTTTTGTGTATTGTCTGCATATCATGCAGAATCATTGTGCTATAAACCAAGCCCAGGTTTTTTCTTCCTCTGTCAAGTGGTTATGAAGAACTGTGCATGAGGTCATAGGTGTGGACTGAGAGGGAAAGAGAGGCCAAGAAAGAAGCTACAGTCTTTTTATAACCTAATCTTGGAAGTGACATGCCATCACTTTTAATGTATCTATTGGGCACACAGACTTACCCTGGAATAATGTGGGAGGAGACTACTCAAGTATATGAATACCGAGAGGCAGCCATTGTTGAGGACCATCTTAGGGTTGGCTACCAAACAAGGGGAAACCAAAGTTAGGCAATGTGGCCTAGAATCATTTAGCAGAATATCAGATGTGAGAGATTCCAAACTGTGACTGAGTACATTTTAAAAGGCAGAGATTGTGATTTTTTTAAAAAACTTGGATTCAGGTGCTATATAGTCCATATTGATTTTTTTTTTTTTTGTGGTGCGCGGGCCTCTCACTGTTATGGCCTCTCCCGCTGTGGAGCACAGGTTCCGGACATGCAGGTCCAGCGCCATGGCTCACGGGCCCAGCCGCTCCACGGCATCCCCTGCACCGGCATGCGGACTCCCAACCACTGTGCCACCAGGGAAGCCCCATATTGATGTTTTTAATCTAAAGTTTGTTCATGTTCTCATCCTCTTTGAAGGCTAAGGCTCACTGTTGACGTCCATCTTCATACTTTCCTTAGTGGGTTGCCAGAACCTGATGATGAGATTCTTCAAAATGTAATCCCTAACTTAGTTGGAATTTAAATATTCCAGTATTATTGCTTTACTTTCAACACTCTTCCAAACACACTCACCTGCAAACTTAGTCTTAAAAGGGCTGAATGATATATACTACTTCTAAGTTTAAGTAAATTAATTTTGCTTTTGAATAGTCCTTGTCTTTCTTTAAATAGCTAAAACACCTTATAACAAGTTCAGTTTTGGAAATTAGTGCGCAAGATCAGGCATTTGGTCTATCCACTCATCCGTCCATGACGTAGTACAGTAGTTCTAATGCTTGGACTTACACTAATATTTCATGGGATTCTGTTTAGTGATTTAGCCAGTTCTGCTAAGAGACTGAACTAGAATGTGGTAGTGGAATGAAAAGACAGAGACATATGCTACAGGTATTTTGAAAGGTAAGCAGGAGAAAAAGATTTAGCAGATAAAAGAAGTTAAAGATGATAAAAAAAAAAAGATCAAGTGACTCAGATTGAGAAAAGGAGAGTAGTTTTGGCAATGAAAGAAGTAAGGAAATTGAAGGGGAAAGCCAGGACAATATGGAATCATACGTGAGATGTGGTGAGTTTGAGATAATGGCAGATCACCCACTTAGAAGTTAAAATTTAGGAATGAGCCCTATGTGAGAGATTGGAATTATGAAGATAATCTTTTCAGGCAATTTATTTTGCAAATATTTGCCAACTCTCCATGACAATAAACACTATAAAAGCATGAAGATAAATGTGGAGCAAAGGAAGAAAATTAACACTTATCAGGCATCCTAACACATGATAGACAACCTATTGGAAGAATTTTGTTTTGTTATTCCCCATTTTTAGGGTGCTTTAGAATTTTTCTGAGTGATTAAGTAAACTTTCTGCCATATCAAAGTCCATGTTATCTTAACTACAGCAGTCTACCTCACTCTGTTCTCTGTATGCTTATACTCTTATAATGGAAAAGAATGTATATGCTAAAATAACTTTGATATAAAACTGCTTGCATCCAAGTTCTAACAAAGGAGCTTAAAGCAAGGACCATCAGAATCCAGATGAGAAAGATAAACTCTACTGGCTCAAGGTGTTCAGGGAAATCTCAGTGGAAGAGGTGGCATTGGACCTTAATCTACAATGATGGGAAATAATTTGAAATAGACGTGGGAAGAAGAATGTTCCAGTTTTAAGAAGCAGAAATAACAAATGTAAAGGAGTAGAAAAGCTAGGACGTTTAGAGCTTTGTGACGGGCACAGTTAGAGTATTCAGGGAAAATGTTAGAGATAATATCAATTGTAGATAATCTAGGGCCTTAAATACCAACCTAAATCTGTAAGCTATTCAGAAAGCAAAGGGAAGACATCAAAGGCTGTTGAGCAGGGAAATGATATAATTAGTGCTATGTTTTAGGAAAATTATTCTACCTCCTGGCCACAACAATTGGTTCAGTATGGTTGAATGACAGAAAAGGAAACTCTCTTTCCTCAGGACTTGAAACATGGAGAGTGAGCCTGAAGATGCTGGGAGCTACCATTCATTCATTCATTATTTCATTCATTCTTTCAATATTTATTAAGCATTTACTCTGTGCCAGGTATTAATACATGTGTGGGTTCTGTAGATAAACAAGATAGATGATGTGGTCCCTACTTCTGTGGTGCTTATATCTTAGTTGAAGAAAAAGATAAATACAAAAAATAAATTAAATAAAAAATAAATAAGCTAATATCAGACAATAAGTTCCATAAAGAAACTAGAACAAGGTAGAAAAATAAAGAGTGACTGGGAGCTACTCAGATTAATATTGGGAGGTCAGGTTGGGTGCTACTTTGGATAAGGCGATCAAGGTGTATCACTTGGGAGTGATGATATTTGAGTTAAAATTTAAATGATGAGAAGAAAGAATAATTGTCCTGGGCAAGGGAATCAGCTGGGGCAAACCTTCCAATCTGGGTCAATGCTTTGCCTGTTTGAAATGTTGAAAGAAGATTAGTGGAACAGGATCAGAGTGAATGATGGCAAAAATAGTAGGAGAGGAAGAATTACCAATTCATATTTTTGTATTTTGTTTTTAAATATTTTATGATATATGATGGTTAATTTTATGGATCAACTTTACTAGGGCCAAGGGGTGCCCAGATATTTGACTAAACATTATTCTGAGTATACCTATGAGGGTGTTTCTGGATGACATTAACATTGAATCAGTAGACTGAGTAAAGCAGATTGCTCTCCCTAATGTGGGTGGACCTCACCCATCATCCTCTGAAGGCCTGAATAGAACAAAAAGGCTGAGTAAAGGAAAATTTGCTCTTTCTCCCTGATTGTCTTAGAGCTGGGACATCAGTCTTCTCCTGACTTTGAACTCAGACTCAGACTTGAACTTACACTATTGGCTCTCTTGTTTCTTAGGTCTTCAGTCTTGGGCTGGAACTATACCATCAGCTCTCCTGGTCTCCAGCTTGTCAGTTGCAGATCTTGGGACTTAGCCTCTCTAATTGCATGAGCCAATTCCTTATAATAAATAAATAAATACACACATATATAAACATATATATAAATATTTACATTATATATCATATTCTGTTTCTCTGGACAACCCTGACTAATACAGGCACTCATGAATTCTTTTGTATTTAAACAAATTACATTTCAAAAATAAAATATAGACATTATACTAAAAATAAAGAACAGAGAAACACTGTAAAGGTATTGGGCAAATTCCTTGGGCAAGTAATTTGATTTCAATCTCCTCATTGTCAGATGACAGCAATAATAATCCCTACCTCACGGGCACCATGAGGATCAAATAAAATGTGTTTAGAACCACGCTTGATACAGCAGTGCCAGTTATTAATTGTCGTTGCCAAAGAAGAGAATCAATAACTGAGTCTGGTTGTCTCCTGAGAGGAAGAGGATCTGACAGAAGAAGCCAAGAAAGAGTGGAAAGAGAGGAAGCATGAAACTGAGGAAATGATAGCATCACAAAATCTAAACAAAAGAAAATATCAGAGAGGGAGTAGTCAGAAATTTAAATGCTGTGGAGAAGGGCATCCCTAGGACTTTATTACATCTAAATTCTATTTACTCTCTTGGCCTATAATAGTCCTGACTCCAATGGCAGGTACTTATGAACTCACTTTGATGTGTTGACTTGTACATGTTTTAAATCATATTGGTTTACATAACATCTGTGCATTATTTTCCTCTGTGTATGGTCTCCTCAATCAGACTCTAAACTCTTCAAAGAAAGATTCATGTTTTTCCCCCTAAATAATAAACGTTTTATTTTCTACTCTCCTACATCTTTTTGAATACACACAGAGCTCTCCCCCAAACACACACACACACACACACACACACACACACACACACACACACACACACAAACTTGGTAGGGACACAAGAGAATATCAACAAGGATCTGACCTACAAAAGTCCATAAAGACGGAGGTATAAATATGACATTTGTGAGAAAATTTTCAAAGGACAGTTTATGTTTAAAATTACATAAACTGTCCTTTAAAAATTTTCTTACAAATGCTTTATCCAAGAGCATACAAATGTATATGCTCCTATCAAGAGCTTTGTTTTGATAAATTCTAAATTGTATACTTGTCACAGAAAATGATGAAACACTATCTCTTTGGAATGTAATATGAGTTGCTCTCTTAATCTTCCAACAGGATATCTTACAGGTATTACCTTAAAGGATATTTAAAAAAAATAATTTTCATTGTTTACTTCTATTAACTAATTCAATAAGTGAAATAAGATATTTCCCATTGTTTCTTTTTTTTCTGCATTATTCAGTTACTTTAGTAATTTCTACCCAGATGAGTAGAAATAAATGAGTCTTTTTTATTTTGAAATAAATCATTTTTATGGTTGCAGGCAATATCAAAGTTTTATAAAAGTCTGGCTTTTAGCCCACCATATCTATAATGAGCATTTTCCTTTTTAAATCTCAAAAGGCAACATTTAAATTTTATATGATGAAGTAAATCATCCCCATTACAATCCTTTCCTTGCTTCCTTAAATAAACCCAGAATAAACTTTCATAGTGAAAAAGCCCCAAAGGGTCTTTAAAAATATTGTAATATCAATTTGTGCATGATGAGTATAGAAAATAAGTGATAAGTGATGAAAGTAAATCTTCATTGTGCTATTATATAAAGTGACTAATTGTGTATCTTTGAAGTCTTTATCTTGGCCTTAATTTGGAGGACTCACTTTCAGTTGACAACTTTGTTTCTTCTTTATCTGAGAAAATGGAAGCAATTCACGTGCATCCACCACAAAAACAGCAAACTTACCTAAATCCATCTTTATATTCTGGTTCCCCTGCTGTTACTGGAGATGAACTGTAATAGGAGTCATACCTCTTACCTAAGGCCAGTGCCTCCCTGGATCTTGTCCCCTTATACCCGCTCGACTGCGTCTGCAGTTGTCCCTTCTGTCTCCTGTATCATCAGTTTTGGTCATCAAGAAAGCAACTCTTTGAATCTAACTATCATTCCATATACCTCTCTCTTTCTCTGCATCCATTCTTAGCAAAATTTTACCTTATGAGATTCATCTATACTCACTGTGTCCAATTCTTCTTTTTCCTTTCCCTTGTGAATTAACACAGTCAGGTTTTTGTCCTACCACTCTTGTCATCAGCTCTTGTCAAGGCACAAATGACCTCCACATTGCCATATCCAATGGTCAATCCCCATCCTCATTTTATGTAGTCTATCAGCCTCCGTAGACATAGAGAATTGTTCTTGAAATACTTAGTCACTTGAGACACAGAAGAATGGTCCCTTGATATTTTTCCTACCTCACAGGTCATCCCTCAGTTTCCTTTGCTGGTGATTCTTTATTTTTCCAAACTTGAAACTTTGGTGTTACTCAGAGCCAAGTCACTCTTTGAATTCATTCTCTATGTGATCTCAATCAGAATCATGGGTTTTGACATCATCTATCACTGATGACTTCCAAATTTGTATTTCCAGTCCAGGCCTCTCCCCTGGGCTCCAGATTTGTATATCCAACTGCTTATTCACATCTCCATTTGTATGTCCAACAGCCTTCTTAAAATTAGTTACAAATCAACATTTTGATTCCTCTCTCAAAACTTCTCCTTCTTTAGTCTTGTTTCAGCAAATGGTACCTCTATTCTTCTAGTTGCTCAGACCAAGAAACTTGGAATAATCTTGATAATGCATCCTATCTATGAAAAATGTACCTTAAGAAATATGTCCAGGACCTAAACACATCTCATCTTCCTCCAATACAACCATTATAGTACAAGCCAGCATCAACTCTATTTCCCTTGATCTGCTTTATTTTTCTTTGGAATATTTATCAATACCTGATGTTATGGGTTGAATTATGTTTCAAAGGTATTTTGAAGTCCTAACTTGCAGTACCTCAAAATGTAACCTTAATTGGAAATAGGTTTCTTGTGGATATAATTAGTTAAGGATGAGGTCATATTGCCATTTTGTGACATTTAAAATCTAGTCTCCATTAAAGGAGACCAAGACTTCATAGAAAAATAATAATTCCAGATCAGGGGCAAGAATTATGCAATATGAGCCTGGGATATCTTGATGGATTGGAAAGCAATGTATCAATCAATGTATCATGATGGGTATCATGATGTGTCAAATGGACCTAATCGTCAATATGGTGGACCTCCAACTGGCCAAAGATGGAACAATTTGAGGACAAAAAGAATAATACAATTGATTGAAACCATTAAATGCTATCTTATGAATTCAAAATAATATTTTAAAAGAGAGAGAAGTGGGGAACAAAAGAGAACTCTAAGGTAAGAGTGTGGGGCAACATTTCATTGGACACCACTGAAAGTAACTCAGCTCCAACATTTTACCCTGAAGACTGGCAAGTAAAAGGAAAGAGGTAAGCATTTATTCTGCCTCTCCTGTCTAAAGTGCTTTGCAGACTAATCCAATAACCCTACTGATGAGGGAAGAAAAGTTCTTTTTAAGTAAATTCCATAAATTTGTAATAGATGATAGAATCGGAAGAAATCACTACTACTTTTAAACTTTGGTAAAATAAGTGATTCAAGCAAAAACCATCAGTGGATGAACAATAAGGTGAATAGTTGATGGAGGGATCAGGCTGTCAACACTTGAACCCATTGATCAATCTTACCAGCAATAAAATAGGGCTTAAGACACTGTATGCCTCCTGATACAAAGCACACAGCACCACCTATAGATTATCCTTGCTGTAAAATGCTGAACTTCAACCTAAATAAGCATCTAGCGGTAACCTCAATGTTCAGCAAATACAAAGGAAAAAGGAAAAACTAAATAACACCACAAGAAAGAAAACAGATAAATCCAGACTGTGGGATGTTCTTCAAATCAACTTACCCAATTGTTTTTGTTTGTTTGGTTTTTGTTTTTTTAACATGTCAAAGACAAAGAGCATGAAAAGGAGGGAGCATAAATGGGGCAGAGGGGAAATGCTTTTGATCATAAGAGGCTTCAGGGACATATCAACAAAATGTCATGTGTGGGCCTTGTTTGGATCCTGATTCAAACAGTTATAAAAAGACATTTTTGAGATAATTGGGGGAAATTTGATTATAGTACTCGGTATTAGATTATATTAGGGAGAAATTGTTAATTTTGTTAGGTGTGGTAATGACATTATAATTATAGAAGAAATATCCATATTTATTTAGAAAAATGTACCCAAACGTGTAGCAGTGAAATGATATGATGTTTAGAATTTCTTTTGAATAATTCAGCAAAGAATAAAGAAGGATAAATGAAGCAAATGTGGCAAAACCTTGATAATTATTGAATATAAGTGGTGGAGATACAGAGTTCATTGTGTTGTTATTTGCCTATATGTTTGAAATTGTTCATAATAAAACATTTTGGTGTTAAAGCATTATGAAATGCTTCTTCAGAGGACTTAGGGGATGATTATTCAGAGAATTTCCAACTGGATAGCAAGGGAAAAGATAGATTGAAATATGTATATGGAGCAAATTGGCAATGAAGAAGGGAGCCAATACGTTTAGATTCTTCTACACACAGAGCAGTTAAAGAAGGAGAAATGGCAGCACAAGTTGAGAGAAGATGGTGTGTACACATATTGTGTGTGAGTTTGTGTATGTATCTGTGTGTGTAGGTTCGTGTTTGTGTTTTAGGTTTACAAAGAACCGAGCCTTAAAACATTCTGACAGATCAAAAACAAAATACTCCAGGGGCTTCCCTTCCCTGGTGGCGCAGTGGTTGAGAGTCCGCCTGCCGATGCAGGGGACACGGGTTCGTGCCCCGGTCCCGGAAGATCCCACATGCCGCAGAGCGGCTGGGCCCGTGAGCCATGGCCGCTGAGCCTGCGCGTCCGGAGCCTGTGCTCCGCAACGGGAGAGGCCACAACAGTGAGAGGCCCGCGTACCGCAGAAAAAAGGAAAAAACCAAAATACTCCAATAACCTTGTTAAAAAAAATTAAAAATTAAATAATAATAATAAAGTGGGTTTCTTGCAGAAAAAAACAAAACAAAAAAAACCCCAAAATAGTAAAAAGTAACATACCCATTATTTTCTAGCATATAAAGGTCTTGAGGGTTTGGTTTATCCAAACAGTCTTATCACTTTCTCCCATGTTCACAGTAATGAAACAAGAATAATTGATTTAACTTAAAGCTGGAAACATTTATATTAGACCAAAGTCTGGTTTTCTATTTTTGTCCAGACACACCCGTTCCAAATCCACTTCTCCTGCCTGAACTCCACATCTACGTCTATGGCCTCTTGGCTCAGAGGGTGAGGTTGATGCGCTCTCTGCCGGCAGCTCTTTCCCCACCAGCCTTCCTGGCCATGGCTTCATCCTGTCATTCACCCACAGAATGTCTTCAGTGACTCCCACTGCTCTTTGGAAGACTAGGCAATCCTTGAGCCTTAGTCTTTAAAGCTTTCCACTGCCTAACTCCAATTCTACTTGTTTTATTTTTCTATATTTAATTTCTTACAATCTTCAGACGAGCCCTTTGCTCTAGCCAAGTTGTTCTACTTGTGCTTGACCTAAGGCGTCTCATGCATCCCACCTTCCCCTACTTTACTCCTACTTGTTACTGCAGGGTCTGCTTAAAAACTATCTCCTAAAAGAAGCCTTCTAGGGCAATGCCCAGTGATGGCTAATTTTTCCCTTTCTCTGAGTTTCTATCAGACTTAACTACGTAAAACACTCAGGTAGGATTTCTTAATTTATATTTTTATAATACAAAAGATTATTTGCTATAACATGTGTAGGGTATGATTATATATACAATAGTACAAATAAACTAGTTAAAGATAAAACCAAGTTTTAATTTCAAAGACGTAGAGAAAGATGTATTTGAATGAGATCCAAGGATGGCAGCTAGACTTTGGTCAACTACTGCCTGTATAAATTTTAAATGGTTCACGTGCCTATATTTTTACCACTTTTACCAGAATATGTGTTCCTCAAGGACCAGAATGATTAAAGATTAATTGATCAGTTTGGTGTGTCCTTAGATATCTTCAAAAAGGGAAGGCCCGTCTGCCCCACATGATAAATATTCATCTCCTGAAAACAGGACAGTGTTAAATGATACCCAAAGTACCTTCCAGTTACATCTTTTAGTAGTGAAACTCCCTTCTTTTTTTTTTTTTTTAAATCTAAGTTTTGTTAAGTGGGTTTTATATATACATATATATATATATATATATATATATTTTTTTTTTTTAATATTTATTTATTTATTTATTTGGTTGTGCTAGGTCTTAGTTGCAGCAGGCGGGCTCCTTAGTTGCGGCATGTGGGATCCAGTTCCCTGTATTGAACCTGGGCCCCCTGCATTGGGAGAGCAGAGTCTTAACCACTGAGCCACTAGGGAAGTCCCAAAACTTCCTTCTGCTAACAAACTTCAGTAATGTATAGAGCACTACTGATTAAACCATGGTCCCTAGACCAGCAGCATTGGCATTACCTGGGAATGTAGTAGAAATGCAGAATCTCAGGCCCTGTCTAAGATAATGCTAAATCAAAATCTGCATTTTATAAGATGCCTTGGTAATTCACTTTCACATTAAAGTTTAAGATATATATATATATATATATATATATATACACACACACACACACACACATACATATATACCTATTTAAAAATACTATATATGTAAGCATGCATATACTTTAAAAATCTTGAAATGTTTAACATATACATTAAAACAACATATCAATAATACTAAGGAAAATGTCTTTTCAAGAAAAGGATTATAGTTTACCACAGTATAAACCATTTGATTTCTGCTCTTCTAAAAATAGAATGAATCCAAAATAAGTGTTCAGAATTTTCACTGGCAGTTGAAAAATGTAGCACTTAGATATTTAACAGATATCTCTTCATGTGTTCATTACTTTAATCATATTTTAAACCTATGTGCTAGATTACTTTTTATTAGCAAAACTCCAGCATTTTGTTCAATTTTTTCTTAACAGTCCTAATTTGACTCTTGGCAATCAAAAATAAAAGCAGTTTCATTACTTATTTTCTTGCCTTATTTACCTATTGATATATTTTAAATGCCAGCAGCTGTGTTCATATTTCTTCATTTGCATTATTTAAGCTACAAAATAATAGCTATGTTATATATTTGTAAACTTCCCTCTAGCATCAAAAAAAAAATGATTCTTGGTGATACAGCTGAAGATTTCCATGAAATTTCAACCTCTCTCTTAAATGTGTCAAATTACCATTAAAAAAAAAGCACCCTGAGAAATGAGTCTTTATGTAGAAAGTTGCTGTTGGAGAGAGTTTACTGGAACATTAAAAAATGAGGAAATGCATTTTAAAGTTTTAGTTCATCCATAGTCTAATCTGGGTCTTGAAAATCTGCATGATGTGAACAGTCAACGAATATATTCATTTATTCATTCTTTACTTCTGTGTACAAATATTTATTGTTTCACTAATATGTGGCAGGCAGAAGTCTAGGCAGCATATATCCAGTGTAGAATAAAATAGAATGATCTTCCTGCCTTCATGGGGTTTATAGCCAGGCCCAAAATGAGAAAAGATAACCAGGGAAAGGATGTAGCATGAGTATTCCTGAGCCAGCAGAGTAAAAGAAGGCCAGATTGACAAAGCCATGGCAAATCTGTTGCAGAGGGTCACAAGATACTATGGGAGAAGTAGGTGGAGGCTAAATTATGCAGGGCCCCGCTGGCTACAACAGGGAATCTTTGAAGAGTGCTAGCCTAAAAATATATATTTTTTCATATATAAATATGTATTTTAAAATATTTTATTATGGAAAATTTTAAACATATACAAGGAAAACAGAATATATAGTATAATGACCACTGTGTACCTATTATCCACTTTCAACAGTTATTAACATTCTGCCATTTTTGTTTTACCTATACTTCTCTCTGTTCCCTATTCCCACTTGATTATTACTTTATATTTCTTTTTTAGTTAAAATTTATATATTCTTAAGCACACAAATCATAAATATACAATTCTGACAAATGAATTCACCCATGTAACCCATAATCCCTTCAAGATATAGAATATATCCATCACCCAACAATTTTTAAACAGTTTTATTGAGATAGCATTTGCAAAGCCAACAATTTACCCATTTAAAGTATATAATTCAATGATTTTTCGTAAATTCACACTGTTGCAGAATCATCACCACTATCTAATTTGAGAATATTGTTGTCTCCTCCAAAAAAGAATCTCTATATGCATTAGCAATTACCCCTCATTCCCCCTCCTCAATTCACTCAGAGAACTAGGCAACCACTAATCTACTTCCTGTTTCTATAAATTTACCCATTCTAGATATCTTGTAAAAGTAGAATCACACAATATGCAGTCTTTTTTGACTGGCTTCTTTCATTTAGTATAATATTTTCAAGGTTCATCCATGTTGTAGCATGTAATGGTACTTTGATTCTTTTTATTGATAAATATTAGTCCATTGTATGAATATACTACATTTTATTGACCTATTCATCAGTTAATGGACTTTGAGTTGTGTCTTCTTTTTAGATATTATGAATAACACTGCTAAAAACATTCAAGTACAAGCTTTCATGTAGACATATGTTTCTATGGATATATACCTAGGAGTGAAATTGCCAAGAGTGAAATTTTGAGGAACTGCCAAACTGTTTTCCAAAGTGGCTGCACAGTTTTACATTCCTACCAGCCATATATGATGGTTTCAATTTTTTCACATCCTTGCCAGTATATTATTGTCTTTTATTACAGCCATCCTAGTGCAGGGGGTCTGTGGCCTGTTAGGAACTGGGCCACACAGCAGGAGGTGAGCAGTGGGCCAGCGAGTAAAGCTTCATCTGCCACTCACCATTGCTCCACATCGCTCACATTACCGCTTGAAACATTCCTCCCCAACCCCCATCTGTGGAAAAATTATCTTCCACGAAACCTGTCCCTGGTGCCAAAAATGTTGAGGATTGGTGTCCTTTTTTTTTTTTTTTTTTTGGCTGCATCGGGTCTTAGTTGCGGCATGGAGGGTCTTCGCTGAGACATGGATGATCTTTCCTTGCAACACGTGGGCTTCTCTCTAGCTGTGGCGTGCGGGTTTTCTCTTCTCTAGTTGTGGTGCACAGGCTCCAGGGTGCGTGGGCTCTGTAGTTTGAGGCACGCAGGCTCTCTAGTTGAGGTGCGCAATCTCAGTAGTTGTGGTGCAGGGGCTTAGTTGCCCCACGGCATGTGGACTCTTAGTTCCCTGACCAGGGATCGAACCCTCATCCCCTGCATTGTAAGGTGGATTCTTTACAACTGGACCACCAGGGAAGTCACTCTCATGTAGTTTTTTGGGTTTTTTAACATTTTATTTATTTATTTTTTTAATACAGCAGGTTCTTATTAGTTATCTACTTTATATATATAAAGGCATATATGTCAATCCCAATCTCCCAATTCATCCCACCACAACCACCGCCCTGCTGATTTCCCCCCTTGGTTTCCATACATTTGTTCTCTACATCTGTGTCTCTATTTCTGCCTTGCACACTGGTTCACCTGAACCATTTAGATTCCCCATATATGCGTTAATATATGGTATTTGTTTTTCTCTTTCTGACTTACTTCACTCTGTATGACAGTCTCTAGTTCCATCCATGTCTCCACAAATGACCCAGTTTCGTTCCTTTTCATGGCTGAGTAATATTCCATTGTATATATACGTACCACATCTTCTTTAACCATTCATCTGTCAGTGGGCTTTAAGGTTGCTTCCATGAACTGGCTATTGTAAATAGTGCTGCAATGAACATTGGGGTGCATGTATCTTTTTGAATTATGGATTTCTCTGGGTATATGACCAGTAATGGGATTGCTGGGTCATATGGTAATTCTATTTTTCATTTTTTAAGTAACCTGCATACTGTCCTCCAGAGTGGCTGTATCAATTTACATTCCCACCAACAGTGCAAGAGGGTTCCCTTTTCTCCACACCCTCTCCAGCATTTGTTGTTTGTAGATTTTCTGATGATGCCCATTCTAGCTGGTGTGAGGTGATACCTCATTGTAGGTTTGATTTGCATTTCTCTAATAATTAGTGATGTTGAGCAGCTTTTCATGTGCCTCTTGGCCATCTGTATGTCTTCTTTTTTTTTTTTTTAATCTTTATTGGAGTATAATTGCTTTACAATGGTGTTAGTTTCTGCTTTATAACAAAGTAAATCAATTATACATATACATATGTTCCCATATCTCCACCCCCTTGCATCTCCCTCCCTCCCACCCTCCCTATCCCACCCATCCAGATGATCACAATGTATGTCTTCTTTAGAGAAATGTCTATTTAGGTCTTCTGTCCATTTTTTGATTGGGTTATTTGCTTTTTTTAATATTGAGCTGCATGTGCTGTTTATATATTTTGGAGATTAATCCTTTGTTGATTCGTTTGCAAATATTTTCTCCCATATGATGGTTGTCTTTTCGTCTCGTTTATAGTTTCCTTTGCTGTGCAAAAGCTTTTAAGTTTCATTAGGTCCCGTTTGTTTATTTTTATTTCCATTACTCTAGGAGGTGGGTCAAAAAAGATCTTGCTGTGATTTATATCAAGGAGTTTTCTTCCTATGTTTTCCTCTAAGAGTTTTATAGTGTCCGGTCTTACATTTAGGTCTTTAATCCATTTTTGAGTTTATTTTTGTGTATGGTGTTAGGGAGTGTTCTAATTTCATTCTTTTACATGTAGCTGTCCAGTTTTCCCAGCACCACTTTTTGAAGAGACTGACTTTTCAACATTGTATATCCTTGCCTACTTTGTCATAGATTAGTTGACCATAGGTGCATGGGTTTATCTCTGGGCTTTTTATCCTATACCATCAATCTATATTTCTGTTTTTGTGTCAGTACCTTATTGTCTTGATTAGTATAGCTTGTAGTATAGTCTGAAGTCAGGGAGTCTGATTCCTCTAGCTCCGTTTTTTCCCCTCAGGATTGCTTTGGCCATTCGAGATTTTTTGTGTCTCCATACAAATTTTACGATTTTTTTGTCCTAGTTCTGTAGAAAAAGCCATTGGTAATTTGATAGGGATTGCATTGAATCTGTAGATTGCTTTGGGTAGTATATTCATTTTCACAATATTGATTCTTCCAATCCAAGAACATGGTATATCTCTCCATCTGTTTGTGTCATCTTTGATTTGTTTCATCAGTGTCTTATAGTTTTCTGAGTACAGGTCTTTCACCTCCTTAGGTAGGTTTATTCCTAGGTATTTATTCTTTTTGTTGCAATGGTGAATGGGATTGTTTCCTTAACCTCTCTTTCTGATCTTTTGTTGTTAGTGTATAGGAATGCAAGAGATTTCTGTGCATTCATTTTTTTTTTTTTTTTGCATTACGCAGGCCTCTCACTGTTGTGACCTCTCCCTTTGCGGAGCACAGGCTCCGGACGCACCGGCTCAGTGTCCATGGCTCACAGGCCCAGCTGCTCTGCGGCATGTGGGATCTTCCTGGACTGAGGCGTGAACCCGTGTCCGCTGCATTGGTAGGCAGACTCTCAACCACTGCTCCACCGGGGAAGCCCATGTGCATTAATTCTGTATCCTGCAACTTTACCAAATTCATTGATTAGCTCTAGTAGTTTTCTGGTGGCATCTTTAGGACTCTTTTTTTTTTTTTTTTTTT
>RJWK010032736.1:0-23522 GCA_004363435.1 Platanista minor | reverse complement strand
GGACACTACATCATGATCAAGGGGTCGATCCAAGAAGAAGATATAACAATTGTAAATATTTATGCACCCAACACAGGAGCACCTCAATACATAAGGCAACTACTAACAGCCATAAAAGGGGAAATTGACAGTAACACATTCATAGTAGGGGACTTTAACACCCCACTTTCACCAATGGACAGATCATCCACAATGAAACGAAAAGCGGAGCTAGAGGAATCAGGCTCCCTGACTTCAGACTGTACTACAAAGCTACAGTAATCAAGACAGTATGGTATTGGCACAAAAACAGAAATATAGATCAGTGGAACAGGATAGAAAGCCCAGAGATAAACCCACACACATATGGTCACCTTATCTTTGATAAAGGAGGCAGGAATGTACAGTGGAGGAAGGACAGCCTCTTCAATAAGTGGTGCTGGGAAAACTGGACAGGTACATGTAAAAATATGAGACTAGAACACTACCTAACACCATACACAAAAATAAGCTCAAAATGGATTAAAGACCTAAATGTAAGGCCAGACACTATCAAACTCTTAGAGGAAAACATAGGCAGAACACTCTATGACATATATTGCAGCAAGATTCTTTTTGACCCATCTCCTAGAGAAATGGAAATAAAAACAAAAATAAACAAATGGGACCTAATGAAACTTCAAAGCTTTTGCACAGCAAAGGAAACCATAATCAAGACCAAAAGACAACCCTCAGAATGGGAGAAAATATTTGCAAATGAAACAACTGACAAAGGATTAATCTCCAGAATTTACAAGCAGCTCATGCAAGTCAATAACAAACAAACAAACAACCCAATCCAAAAATGGGCAGAAGACCTAAATAGACATTTCTCCAAAGAAGATATACAGACTGCAAACAAACATATGAAAGAACGCTCAACATCATTAATCATTAGAGAAATGCAAATCAAAACTACAATGAGATATCATCTCACACCAGTCAGAATGGCCATCATCAAAAAATCTAGAAACAATAAATGCTGGAGAGGGTGTGGAGAAAAGGCAACACTCTTGCACTGCTGGCGGCAATGTGAATTGGTACAGCCACTATGGAGAACAGTATGGAGGTTCCTTAAAAAACTACAAATAGCACTACCATATGACCTAGCAATCCCACTACTGGGCATATACCCTGAGAAAACCATAATTCAAAAAGAGTCATGGACCAAAATGTTCCTTGCAGCTCTATTTACAATAGCCAGGAGATGGAAACAACCTAAGCGTCCATCATCGGATGAATGGATAAAGAAGATGTGGCACATATATGCAATGGAATATTACTCAGCCATAAAAAGAAAGGAAATGGAGTTATTTGTAGTGAGGTGGATGGACCTAGAGTCTTTCATACAGAGTGAAGTAAGTCAGAAAGAGAAAGACAAATACCGTATGCTAACACTTATATACGGAATCTAAGAAAAAAATGAAATGTCGTGATGAACCTAGGGGCAAGAAGGGAATAAAGACACAGACCTACTAGAGAATGGACTTGAGGATATGGGGAGGGGGAGGGGTAAGCTGTGATAAAGTGAGAGAGTGGCATGGACATATGTACACTACCAAACGTAAAATAGATAGCTAGTGGGAAGCAGCCGCATGGCACAGGGAGATCGCCTCGGTGCTTTGTGATCACCTGGATGGGCGGGATAGGGAGTGTGGGAGGCAGGGAGACGCAGGAGTAAGGAGATATGGAAACATATGTATATGTATAATTGATTCACTTTGTTATAAAGCAGAAACTAACACCATTGTAAAGCAATTATACTCCAATAAAGATGTTAAAAAAAAAATTCACTTTGTTATAAAGCAGAAACTAACACCATTGTAAAGCAATTATACTCCAATAAAGATGTAAAATAATAATAATAATAATAATAATAATAATAAAAAGACCGACTGCAAGAAAAAAAAAAATCCAACTCCCCCATTTCACAGGTTAAGACACTAGAGCCAGAAAGTTAAGCAACTTGCCCAAGGTTGCAAAGCCAGCTAGTGGCAAATCCAGAACCAGAACCCAGATCTCCTGTCTGCTCAGCCGTCTTTTGTCTTCCATATTTTACTGTGCATGTGAGTCACCTGAGGATCTTGTCACAGCGCAGGTTCTAACTCAATAGGCCTACGAGGGGGGCTCAGATTCTGCATTTCTGCAGACGACCAAGGTGATTATGGGGCCTGTAGCCAATTCTCCATACTTCACTGCTACCATCACTGGTAGACATAACAGACCTGGAGTTGTGTCTCAGGATTTTAATTAGGAGAAGTGACAGCATAAATATTGTTCACTGACCACTAAGGTGACCAACTCGTCTCCATTTGTCTGGGATTTTCCTAGTTTTAGCACTGAAAGTTTCACATCCTGGGAAACCCCCCAGTCCCTGACAAACCGGGATGGTTGTTCACTCTGTTGTCAACTGGTTGTTCACTCTGTTGTCAACTGGTTGATATACCACACCTAACACAGCACTAAATTGGGAGAAAATGCTGTATGCAATATGGGTTGAAAAAGAGGCAAAGAGTGAGAGGGCTTAAGAGACTGCTTAGAGGGAGCTGGTTTCCTGGGCCACACCCGTGCAGACACCCAAGCCCCAAACTCAGAAGGGCTCTTCACTTAGCTTCATTTTCTGCTCTTGCTGTCTTGAAATTCTCAATATTTTTTTATTGAGATATAATTCCCATGCCATAAAGATCCCCTTTTTAAAGTATACAATTCAATGTTTTTAGTATATTCACAAGCTTGTGCAACCATCACCACTACCTAGTTCCAGAAGTTTTTCATCACCCCAAATAGAAACTCTGTATCCATTAGCAGTCATTCCCCCTTTTCCCCTCCCGTAGGCCTTGACAACCATTAATCTACTTTGTCTCTAAGGATTTGCATATTCTGAACATTTCATAAAAATGGAATCATATAGCATGTTTTCAAGGTTCGTTCATATTGTAGCATGTATCAGTACTTCAATCGGTTTTATTGTGAATGACATTCCAGTGTATGGATATAATGTATCCATTGCATGGATATATTCATGTTTTGTTTATCCATTTATCAGTTGATGGTTATTTGGGTTGTTTTCACTTTTTGGCTATTATGAATGATGCTGCTATGAAGAGTCACATACAAGTTTTTGTGTGAACATATGTTTTCAAATTCTCTCAGGTACATACCTAGCAGTAGAATTGCTGGATCATATGGTAACTCTGTTTAACTTTTTGAGGAACTGCCAGACTGTTTTCCAAAGTGTTAGTAGATTTTACATTTCCACCTGCAGTGTAGGAGGGTTCCAATCTCTCCACATCCTTGCCAGCACTTGTTATTGTCCATCTTTTTTTTATAGCCATCTTAGTGCGTGTGAGGTGGAATTTCACTGTTGGTTTGATTTGCATGAAATTCTTAATAATATTTGAACAAGGGGCCCCTCATTATCATTTTACTTTGGACCCAGCAAATGATGTAGCTGGTCCTACCTGTAGCAAAATAACTATAAAAGGAAGTCCCGGCACCCAGGATCTACAGTCACTCCTTGTTTTCCCCAGACACACAAAAGGCTGGGGCGTAGGAGGAAGGAGAAGAAACCCACCTGTCTCTGACATACCCATCAGACACCTTACAGGAACTGTCAGGTCATCATCAGAGGAGACCTACTGGAATTTCAGTTCACCCCCCTTCCTAAGCCTCCGGACATTCACGCTCCACCATGCCTTCCCCTCTCTCACCCCTTCAGCTTGAATTCCTTCAAGTGAGAGGGAACTAAGCCTTTCATTGTTCATTCAACAACAGTTTGTTATCTATCTACCAGGCACTGAGTAAGATGCTGGGGATACCATGGCAAAACAGTTCCAAGTCCCAGGATTCTCAAAGTTGGTAAAGGCTTGACTTCAAAACCTGCTTGAATTACCATATCCATGCAAATTCATTCACATTAAGTCAAGATTAATGAAATTGTTACAAAATCAGTTTCTGATGGAAGAGAAGGAAATAAAAGAGGGTGTAGGATGCCTTAAGTCAGAGCAAGGTAATAGAAAATGGAAGATAGAGACACAGAGAAGGCTGAAAAATTCATATATCTGCTGAAGAGTGGCCCTGTTTGCTTACCCCTGGGCAGGGCTGAGAGCCACTCTGTGGAGGGATGTTTCTGTCTTGCCAAATGCCTAGAGGCAGTTCTGCCTGGCTTGATTTATGAAGATGAGATGAGAACACATTTTTTTTCAACACTGCCTCTTTCCCTGAGGATTTGTTAATTGAGGTATCACCTCTCAAGAATCATTGAGTAAAACTAATATATTACATTGCATGTTTCTGATTTCCACCAGGGCAATTATTTCACAGTGTGAATTAAAGGGAAGACCACACTCTTGAGCATGTCAAATAGAAAGCAGTTTGTTCAGGACCAAACTGGAAGAGGTTGATTTCCCTAATTTGCACACTGGAATTAGACTTTATTTCATTTCTTTATCCTATTTCTAGAAATGAAATCATAAATTTCTCCTAACAGGTCAGCACAAATTAGTTTTAAGCGCTCATAGTTCTATTATCTTTGGTGTGTCTTTGACCAGCATTGAGTAGAAGTCGATCACATAACCTTGTAACACCCCAAATTGTACACTTAACCTTTTTCAATATCTTGGGATGGTTACTTCCTATTAAGAAAGATTATAAAATAAGCTGTTACAAATTCTAGGGTTTCCTAGACTCCTATAACCTAAGGAAAGTGCAAATGGGAATCCTTAAGCATTTTTATGTTTCTGAAGGCCCAATGAAAGTCAAATAATACATCTGCACAAGTCAAAGACAACAAAAAGTCCGTGATTGACTCAAATTGTATCAACTCTCACATTTATTAGACATTTGGACTGACAAACATGTGTTGTTGCTGTTGTTTGATTTATATATATATATATATATGTATATATATATATATGTATATATATACATACATACTTTATTAATAGAATTATTAAGAGAATAGAATTATATTCCATATATAATAACTTAATAGAGTTATTTTGGAAATAGTTTTTAAACTGGGTACATGAGGAAGGTGTCAATCACTAAAAGGGTCCTCGATATTGAGAATTCTGGGGAAAACCTGGAATACAGTACAAAATATCAAAAAAAATTCTGTTTCTTTAGCAGCTCTTGCTTTAGAATGCCAAGTTATTTGGGAATTCATGTTCTGGCCCTTCTCATCCTTGTTCACAGCTTCCTCCCCATCCCAGTCACTCCCACTTGGGACCTAAAACTGCCCACGCCTGAAAAGTAGGGCTTCCAAGCAGGTTCTTTGTGTAGGCTGAATTATCAACATGACTTGCATTGTTAATATATATTCTTGGCAACACCAACTTAGATTTTACTTTTTAATATTAATAGCAACTGTTTTCTTTCTGCTTACTGGAGGGGCTCTGGTCCAGCATGAAAGCCCACTGAAACCCAAAGGATCATCCCTGTTCCAGGGAAGGTTTGAGCAAGGATAGCTATGATTAGCCTGGTGCTTCTCTATGGGGAAGTTCTAGAAAGGACCAGGCTAGTGAAACTTCTGGAATTGGGTCTTTACTAAATGAGTTTCATCATTTGTTAGAAGTGAATCTTATAGAAAAGTACCCAGTCTTATCGGAAAGCAACTTTAAATATGTAGATCAACGACAATGGAGGCAAGAGCAAGGCAGCGATGAGCCCTCCAGATTGAAGATAAAGGAGCAACAGTTTCGGGCTTCCCTGGTGGTGCAGTGGTTGAGAACCTGCCTGCCGATGCAGGGGACACGGGTTCGAGCCCTGATCTGGGAGGATCCCACATGCCGCGGAGCAGCTAGGCGCGTGAGCTACACGTCTGGAGCCTGTGCTCCGCAGCGAGAGAGGCCGTGACGGTGAGAGGCCCGCACGCCGCGATGAAGAGTGGCCCCCGCTCGCCGCAACTGGAGAGAGCCCTCGCACAGAAACGAAGACCCAACGCAGCCAAAAATAAAAATTAATTAATTAATAAATTAATTTTTTAAAAAAAGGAGCAACAGTTTCTTGTGCACTCATTGTCAAGAGTGGTAGTAATAAAAATAACAGTAATAATAATAAAGCAAGTGTTTCATTAATACTTTCATTTCCACCACCCCCCCCCAAAAAAAAAAATACCCTGAAAGCCTTCATAGCAATCTCCCCTTACTGGAGTTTACCACTCACAGGGAGATGTGAACTAACAAAAGCAAACTCTGGTAGACGGCCTCGACTATACTATTGTGACCGGTAAACCAAAGCTCTCCTTCATCTCAGGCAAGGAGCCTCTGATACTTGTAGCTTCAGACTCTGCAGGACAAAGAGAACAGAAAATGTTGGGTGCCGTTTTGTTTGGTTTCAGTTAGTAAATACGGCTACGATTAGCCGTAAATACATGTTATTCATATCCTAAAATTTTTTTTTTAATTTTTCTTTATTCTACTGGCAATAAAAAGCCTTTAAAGTTTTCTGAACAAGCAAATGACATTCTCGAACTTGTGTGTAGGAAGATAACTCTGGTGGCTGTGTGAAGGATGAATGGGCTGATGGAGAGACTGAGGATGAGGCAGATAAAGAGCTTCTTGCAAAAGATGGTGCCAGGCCAAGCCAGGATAAAGTCAGATAGGGGGTGGAGGTGGCAGATAAAAGAAACATGGCAAAGAATAAAAATCACTAGCAGTTAGCTGCTAATTAGGGGTAAGCGAAGGGGAGAAACCGAAATGATGCTGAGAAACTGACGATGAGAAAGGCATGTATTTAAAAGCTGTAAAGACTATCCAGTGGTGGTTTTTTGTTTTCTGTTTTGCGGTACGCAGGCCTCTCACTGTTGTGGCCTCTCCCGTTGCGGAGCACAGGCTCCGAACGCGCAGGCTCAGCGGCCACGGCTCACGGGCTCAGCCGCTCCGCGGCATGTGGGATCTTCCCGGACAGGGGCATGAACCCCGCGTCCCCTGCATCGGCAGGCAGACTCTCAACCACTGTGCCACCAGGGAAGCCCCCAGTGGTGGTTTTATAGATGCTCGTGAACCCTGCCCACGAGCCTCAATGAATGGTAAATGCCCAGTAGGACCAGCTCAAATGACTGGGCTGATACCTGCCTCAAACCAAAAGGGGAGAAGTGAGCCCACGAGTGCAGCACAGCAGAAAAAGCACAGATTTGAAGTTAATTGTTTGGTTTTGAATATCTGCTTACCCTCCTTTCTCGCTACCACCCTCATGTGATCTAGGGCAGACTACTAGCCCGAAACCACTATTGAATCCACTGCTTCCTGATCTGAATATGAGGATGATAGCCCTTGTAAGATTCTTGTGAAAATAAACAGTCATGCAGGATGGCACCTACTGCAGGCCTAGCATATATCAGGGGCGTAACAATTAGTAATGGTTATTATCAGCCACAGAAATTTCCTGTACGGGGCTCAGAGAGAATGCATGACTTTCCAAGGTCAAGGTCATGTAGTGTAGTAAATTCATAATAAAACCAGAACTTAAAGTCAGTTTGTCTAAAGTAATCTTTCCCCAAAGCTATATTTCCCAAATGCAAGCATGTGAGATGCTTCCTTCCACACAGCCTCATGTTCTCTGTGTCCTGTGCATACTTCCTTTTCAGATCCTGAACAACCACCAAGGCAAATCACTAAAAGCTTCCATTCCCAATATCAAAACATTTTTCTGCTTACACAGTGCCTATTATCATTTTCCTTAGCCCATGTGACGATTTTTTTTTTTTTTAATTCTGAATGATACAGCCTACCGCATTGTTTTTGTCATCTATTGTAACAAAACTGCCCCAGAACTCACTGGTTTGACAGGACAATTTGTTATTTCTCTCAATTCTGTACCTTGTCTGGGCGCAGGTGGGAGTTTCTTCCACTCCACGTGGTGTTGGCTGGGATCCGTCTGTGGCTGTGTTCAGCTAAGAGCTCAGGTAGAAAATCCAAAATGCCTTCACTCATATGCCTGGTGCATCTGAGGTTGTGACTGGAACAGGTGGGAGCTGTCTGGGTCCCCCTCTCTCTATCCACATTCTTCAGCTGCCTGGCCCAAACTTCTTTACAAAGCAGCTGGGTCCCAAGGAGCGAAGCAAAAGTTGCCAGGCAGCTTCAGGCCAGTGCTCAGAAATCCAGGTCAACCTCCACAGCCTTCTGTTGCTCAAAGCAAATCCCAAGGCCTGGCCAGGTATTGCAGGGAGGGGAATAAACCCCACCTCCTGATGTACACATGCTCCCACAAAGATAGGGAGAATTGTTGGGAGGAAGTGCTGATGGATGTCTTTGAAAGTATTTAGCAAGAGCATTACTTGTCAAATCTGAGCTTCAGAGTCAACAGTGAACTATTTCATTATGACTTTTTAGAAAATATCTCATCCATACATGAACAAAATTTGTTTTTTGTGTCTTTTACCTTTGATTTCCAAGAAAGCATTTAACAATTGTAGTAGGTTGGATTGTGGGCCTCAAAAAGATGTCCAAATCCCTAGAACCTATAAATCCGACCTTATTTGGAAAAACAGTCCTGCAGATATCATTAAATTAAGAATTTTAAGATAAGATCATAGTAGATGACCCAGGTGGGCCCTAAATCCAATAACAAGTGTACTCATAAGAGACACAAGAAGAGAAAACACATAAAGGAGAAGGTGATGTGAAGACAGAAGCAGAGATTAGAGTGATGTGGTCACAAGCCAAGGAAGCCAAGGAATGTGCACAGCCACCAGAAGCTAAAGAGGCAAGACAGGATTCCCCCCTAGAGCCTCCAGAGGGAGTGTGACCCTACTGACAGCTTGATTTAAGACTACTATCCTCCAGAACCCAAGAGAATTAATTTCTATTATTTTAAACCACCCAGTTTTCAATAATTTTTTACAGCAGCCATAGAAAACTAATCAAGGATCTTCCCTCCCTATAATTAAGACTACAATAGGCCCTCTTACCAACAGGGGATACGTTCCAAGACCCCCAGTGGATGTCTGAAACCACAGATAGTACAAAACCCTACACATACTGTTTTTTCCTATACATACATACCTATAATAAAGTTGAATTTATAAATTAGGCACAGTAAGAGATTAACAACAAGAACTAATAAGAAACAATTGTAGCAAACAATTATACTGTACAAAAATACAATTATACTGTAAAATAAATTATGTGAATGTGGTCTCTCTCTCAAAATATCTGACAAACGTGATGCCTTTTCCATCTTAACTGAATACTTATCGCACACTGCAGCTATAACTTTTGCAGTTTGAGGTTTGACAGCAAAACTAGCAAGAATTTCCTTTTCCCTCTTCACAACTTCACAGGATCAAAGATTCCTTCTTACCATAGATATTAGCACTTCAGCATAGATCTTTTTTCTTTCCTTAAGTCAGGAACTTTCACCTTTCTACCTAAAGGAAGCACCTTAGGGCTCTGGTATATCACTCTTGCCTCTGGGGCCATCATTAAGCAAAATAAGGACGGCTTGAACACAAGCACTGCATCCTGAGACAGTCGATCTGATAACCTAGCCGGCTACTCAGTGACTAACACGTGGGACACTCTGGACAAGGATCAGAGCACAATGGTGAGGCTTCATCGCCCTTCTCAGAATGGCGTGCAATTTTAAACTTATGAATAAACTTATGGTTTTTTTCCGGAATGTTCCATTTAATACTTTCAGACGCCGTTGACCAAGGGTAACTGAAACTTCGGAAAGGAGAAGGCAGACAAGCAGGAACTACTGTAAATATTCCACTCCCATTTTAGGATTGAGATTTACAGGTCAATGGCTCCCATTTTCCCCAGCCGGTCAGCAGAGATACTGCCCAAGTCCCTTTCCCTGAAAACTCAACTTTGCCCAGGTCTAAGCCAATCCTGGCTGGAACATCTAAGACTCTGTCACACCAGCTCCCTCTGGAAACAGCCTTGCTGCTCAAAAGTTACCAGCCCCGCAGGCCCTCCCTTCACTGGTCTCGCTCACCGCCCAGGAAGGATGCGGCTTCCTGACTAAGGCTCTCGGGTGGCGCATCACCTACATCCTTGGATGACTTCTGTAAACACTGAGTCTCCAGTTTCTTCGGAAAACGTGACGGCGTCGCCTTCCTCCTAGAGCTATTTCAAGAGTTCGCTAGTGGCCAGCTGGGACCCTGGAGGTTGTGGGGCCTGCAGCTCCCTCCGCTCCCACCGAGGGCCCGGGCGTCCTCTGCGCGCACTTCCCGCCACTTCCGGCCTCGCGCTCCCTCCGCTGCCGCCCCAGCCCCGCTCGCATGCCCAGCGCTGCATAGGTGCCCACGGCCTCGGCCTCCTCGGCCACGAGGACCCGCGGAGACGCGGCAGCTGCCAGATCATGCTTGCGCCCGGCCGGCAGACGCGCAGCCCTGGGGCTGGGGAGGCGCGCCGAGAGCCCCACGTTCCGCTGCCGCCTCCCGCCATTGGATCCCAGCTGCGCCTGGCGGGTCCGGGGAGGCCTTCGCCAGTGTCTGGAGGCCGGGCCAAGATGATCTAATGCTGGGACGAGCCGCAGACGCGGCTTTCGACGTCCTTCCCCACACAGTCTTCATCACCGTGCGCTTTCTTTTTAATCCCAAAAAGGAGGGAAGGAGAGCAGCGGCCCCCGCTCCCAGCCAGCGCCAAGAAAATGGCCTTTCCTTCTTCTTGAACCCTTGGCCTTACATAGTCTACCTCCGCCAGGGCCCAAAGGAACTGCCTTCCCATCCTCTTCCGCACTTAGCAGTAGACCTGCCCATCCTGCACAAAAGGAAGGTTTCCGATGCCCAAGAGAGAGGCCCCATGATGAAGACTCCCAAAAGGTTTTCTGGACTCCCTTGGGTGCCTGAGGTTTCTTTCCTGGTGTTATAAATTTATAGAACGCTTGCTCTGGCTTTATTGCAAACTGTGGGCAAGAATCATCTGCTGCTATCCCACGTTTGTACCGTGGGACTCCTCTGTGACCTTGAAACCTGCAGTATGGCCGATTGTTGGCTGCCAGAAGAAAATTTCTGCGGCTGTACGAATCTTGTCTTCCTGGGAGCTCTCCAAGCCCCACGTGAGACCCGCTGCAGGGTGAGGATGTGGGGTGTGGAAACCTCGCCTTTCTCTGTGGTCAGCCCCACCCCCTACTCCCCGTTCTGTGGTCCTGTGGCACTGGGAAAGCAAGATCAGGAGTTCCAGGGCCCATGCTTATCTGATGAGGACCTTAGAGAAGTTACTCCATGGGCACGACAGCAGAAGAGCACCCCATTTGCTCTTGTGAGGTCTGTCACACTTTATCATCCACAATTTGGATGGGCTCAGTGATTACAACACGATGCTAGCTGGGCCAAGCTCATCCTGGACCGTGTGCCTGTCACCTGGTCATCCCTTTACCAGCCAGCCCCATCCTTTACTGTGCAGCCCATTCCCTCCCAGAAATAGAGCAACAAACTGAGAGTTTGAGTCGCCTAAGTGTGGCCCATACTCCTTTTTAGGACCCTCAGACCAACTCCCTGAAACAGGCTGCCGCTCCAGGCTGTGGGGAATTTGGGGAGCTTGGAGTAGAGGGGGACTACTGGGGAACAGGAGGCACATGGTAGAAACTCCATTCCTTCTTCACAGCTGGATGCAGCTTTTTCTGTTCTCTGATTTGTGCCAAGCAGCTGGTCTTTACTTGGCTAGAGCTGTAGTATCAGGCAGTCTTGACCCAGAGTCGCTGCACGTGGGGCGTGAGTTGGCTGTGGGAGGGTAGGTGCCCTGGCGTTTGTGCACTGGGGCTGAGTGTAAAGCAGTGGGATAGGAAAACAGTTGCAAGAGATCTACCAGAAGGGTGAGGGCCTGAGTACAGGGTCTAAACAAAGCCAGAAGTGCTTCTGTATATTAATACTAATTCTTGCACTAAATCTTTTGTGTGAAATCCTTGTATAAGTTGGGATAAACCCACAGCTAGTTCAACTTGGTCTCTTGGAAACCATTCAGTTCTCTCCAGCCTTGAGATCAGGGCAAGGTCTTAGTCACGGCTTTTCAGTAATCATACAGTTCGGTGGTCAAGATTTGAGCCCACCCTGGTTCAGACCTTCCGGGCTTGGTAAGCCTTGACTTGGGAGGAGGGGCATAAGTGCTATTAGTTTTGTTTTGTTTTGTTTTGTTTTTTTGGCCACATGCACAGCTTGTGGGATCTTAGTTCCCTGACCAGGGATTGAACCCTGGCCTACTGCGGTGGAAGCCCAGAGTGCTAACCACTGGACCACCAGGGAATTCCTGACATAGGTACTTTTTTTTTTTTAACATCTTTATTGGAGTATAATTGCTTTACAATGGTGTGTCAGTTTCTGCTTTATAACAAAGTGTATCAGCTATACATATACATATATCCTGATATCTCTTCCCTCATGCATCTCCCTCCCTCTCACCCACCCTCCCTATCCCACCCTTCTAGGTAGTCACGAAGCACAGAGCTGATCTCCTTGTGCTACGCAGCTGCTTCCCACTAGCTATCTATTTTACATTTGGTAGTGTATATATGTCCATGCCACTCTCTCACTTTGTCCCAGCTTACACTTCCCCTTCCCCGTGTCCTCAAGTCCATTCTCTAGTAGGTCTGCGTCTTTATTCCCGTCCTGCCCCTAGGCTGTTCATGACCATTTTCTTTTTTTTTTTTAGATTCCATATTTATGTGTTAGCATACGGTATTTGTTTTTCTCTTTCTGACTTACTTCACTCTGTATGACAGACTCTAGGTCCATCCACCTCACTACAAATAACTCAGTTTGGTTTCTTTTTATGGCTGAGTAATATTCCATTGTATATATGTGCCACATCTTCTTTATCCATTCATCTGTTGATGGACACTTAAGTTGCTTCCGTGTCCTGGCTACTGTAAATAGAGCTGCAATGAACATCGTGGTACATGACTCTTTTTAAATTATGGTCTTCTCAGGGTATACTGGCATAGGTACTTTTTAAAAAGAACGTTTAATGTTGTTATTTTTCATATTTGGAAAGAGGGAAAGTCTGACATTTTTGAAAACCAACTACAGGAAGTAAAGCTTAATAAAATGTACAGAAACTGGTGATTCTCAACCAAGGAGGTGGGCATAACAGAGTGTCTTTGGAGCAAGATTCTACCAAAGTTTCCATCACAAGGGGTTGGGATTCTTTTGGGTTTTGTTTGTAAAAACACTAGTAGTCTGTAGTAGCTGGGACCTTTCTCAAGGGCTCCTTGACATAAACCTCTCAAGTTTATTTTCTCTTGCTGAAAATCACAGCCAAGAACATTCCCTGGGGCCCCAGAACCTGGAGGTAGATAGAAAGTTCCAAAAGGTTTCAAGCAGGGGGGAGGGTTAAGACTGTGTGAAACTCCTGTAACATTCCAGACCATTCCAGGTAACTCCAAGCAGGATAGTCCATAAGGTTTATTAGTCATCTAACTCTAAGCATCTCCTTAGGCCTAGAGAACTAGGCCCACTCTAATCGTGCCATCCTGCTGCCTCGGGTCTTTTTAGGCCAGAGCTGAACTTGGAGAGACCCCACTCCCTAAAACTGAGTCTGGGTTCTTCATGGAAGGGGAGATGTGTGGGAGGCCTTTTGAAGGATCCCCTAATTGGTTCCCCCATTTCTCCCTCCTGCCTGCCACCAATAATATTGTCCTGGGTTTTTCTTTCTTAGATTCTTACCTGCTCTGAGGAGGAGAGGCTGAACCAGGCCGTGGACATTAGCCCCTGCCTTCCGGGGACTATTCTCCAATGTCTGATAGTGGAGAAAGGCTCAGACATGCTCAAACTTTGTCTCTTTTTTCCTCTTGGTCACAAACTAAAACAAAACTACCTAGAAGTTTGGACCTGGCCTGGGACACTGGGACAAGAGGGGCCCACCCTGCCTCAGGCTGTGCCCATCAGGATGGGAATGGGGTGCAAGGACAGTAGGAGGCTGAGTGCACAGCAAGCACAGGTCCTAAGTGGGGAGACATGGACAACAGGACAGGAATCAAAGGTGTACACGTCTAGGCAATTATGATACTGTCTTTGGAGTTGATCAGTAGTTTATTTTATTCTTTCTGAGCCAAATTAATTTTTCCCTCTGCTGCCCCTTATTTATTGCTGAGTGGAATGATCCTTCATAGATCCCAGTGCTGAGAGAGTAGGATTTCTTGCTTTCTTCTGAGGTTCTGGCATTTCATTCACTGGGTGCACCTTGCCTGGAGCCAAGATGAATAAGAATAGGCAAAAAAAAAAAAAATTAAATTAAATTAAATAAAGCAAGTAAAACAACTAGCACAAAGGACTTCAGGAGATGGTGCCAATTATTACCACTACTCTTATGCTCTGCCTTGTTTCTTTAGTTTACACTCTTGATGCTCAGTGGGGCTGGACCTGAACCCCAGTGTGATAAGTGAGGCCTCTGACCCCTTTCTAGTCCTTTCCAGCCACTCCACCTCTCCAGAATGAGCTGTCCTCCACAACTTTGTCACCCAACTGCTGCACCACTTTTGCCAGGCCCCACCCAGTAGATTTGACCTACCAAGATATTGTAGTGATGCAAGTTCTTGGCCTCTTTGAATTAATCAGAATCTCAGGGACCTGCGCATCGGTATTTTTCTAAGCTCCCCATGTGATTCTATGATGCAGGCAGGGTTAAAAACCCACAATAGGGGATCGGAGGCTATACCTTTTTTGTTCAGTCCTCCTCACCCTGGTCCTGTCGTCTCCTAGCACCCTCCCTTCCTTACTGGCCACAGCTGCTGAATTCCCTGCAAGTCTCACAACCAAGGTCACCCTACTTTCTCCATACACAGAGAACACGTGTATCCATGGTAGACATGAAGATGCATCACTCAGATATGCCTTCAAGAAAGTACTCGTGGGGCTTCCCTGGTGGCGCAGTGGTTGAGAATCTGCCTGCCAATGCAGGGGACACAGGTTCGAGCCCTGGTCCGGGAGGATCCCACCTGCCGCGGAGCAACTAGGCCCGTGAGCCACAACTACTGAGCCTACGCGTCTGGAGCCTGTGCTCTGCAACAAGAGAAGCCGCGACAGTGAGAGGTCCGTGCACCGCAATGAAGAGTGGCCCGCACTCGACTCAACTAGAGAAAGCCCCCGCACAGAAATGAAGACCCAACACAGCCAAAAATTAATTAATTAATTTAAAAAAAAAAAAAAAGAAAGAAAGGACTCATTGCCCAGATTTGGAGAACGTGATCACCTGACAGCCTCCAGTTATTTACTCCTTCAGGATCGCCTCAGCTTTGGCCAACATTAGGCTCTTCTGAGGATGCTGCAGCCAGTGACTGAGCATGACTGTGGTACCAAGAGCCTGACACTTCTGCCCAACAGGGACTCCTCTGGGCAACCTTCATCCACGGGCCAAGATTTTGTGAGATGGGAGTCACGTCAGACTGCCCCCCACCCTCACTTCCACTTCTATTCTTTCTTCTTAGAGGTCTTACTCCCCAGTAAACTTTCCACACTCATAATTCCATCCCCTCGCCAGAGGACACAGCTGACTCATATGCCCTATTTTACTGGTTCTCAAAGTGTGGTCCCCTGACCAGCAACCTCAGCATCACCTGGGAACCTCAGCATTACCTGGTTAGAAATGCCAACTCTTGGGTCCCCTCCCAGACCTACTGACTCAGAAACTCTGGGGCCCAGCATCTGTGTTTTGTTTTTGCTTTTTTTTTTTTTTTTTTTTTTTTTTTTTTTTTTTTTTTTTTGCGGTACGCAGGCCTCTCACTGTAGTGGCCTCTCCCGCTGTGGAGCACAGGCTCCGGACGCGCAGGCTCAGCGGCCATGGCTCACGGGCTCAGCCGCTCCGCGGCATGTGGGATCTTCCCGGACCGGGACACCAACCCATGTCCCCTGCATCGGCAGGCGGACTCTCAACCACTGCGCCACCAGGGAAGCCTAGCATCTGTGTTTTAACAAGCCCTCTACGTGCTTCTAAGGCACACAATTTGAGAATTGTGGCCTTGCTGTATTTCAGTAAAAGTTCAAACCACCTGATATCCTGTAGCGTGAAATGAAATCGCCTACCCAGGATACTGAGTGCTGCTACTAGAGGTGCTGGTAGCACCCTCCGCAGGTCAGGGGTATAAAGCAAAAAATACCAGACATTTGCCAGTAGGGAGCTACACTTTGCCCTACCCAGGGCAACACTCTTAGTATTTACACACTGGGTGTGCCCTGTCTGTAGCTCTCCAAGCCCATATCCCCAGCAGCCTGATCACTGCATTGCAAGCAACAGAATCAGTGCAGCAAAATTAACGACAAGGTCAAAATCTGACTTTGAACTATAAAGGTACAGCATTCAACATTTATACTGCCAACTGCTTTCTATAGTAGCTCAAGTATTTAACTTACAGCACCTCCTGATATTTAATTTTTCAGAGCTAACAATGTATTTGATGTTCATAGGAAGTGGACTCAGATATCGGATTAACCTGCTCATAAATTCTACATTTATCTTACCAGGACCTTGTGAGTTAGGTTGTAAGAGCACAGCATGTTTTCAAGATTCAGAGCTGACTGCCCGCACCTAAAGGCTGGGGCATTTCTTGCTGTGACCCACGCTGAAGGAGAAAGGAAGCAGATCTTCAGACTCTTTGGCCCCTCCTTGTAATGGTTCAGACAGATTCTCTTATTAAAGTTTCCTCATTAATTACTGACATACGTGCAGTTCAAGTTACTTTCTTGCAATTATGTTATTCAGCAATAATTGGATTTCTAGTTTTAATTGGGCCCTAATTAGCAATGGCTTTCATGAAAGCCATTACAGTGATTTCTAACTATAGTTTTTGCTGCTTTTTAAGTGCATTATATTTCAAACAGAATGATTCACCAGTAGAAGAAGTCACAGCTGTGGCAAACTCTTACATGGGTTTCTATTAATGATTACAAGTTTGGCGCTATTCTGTTGTACCTGAACATTTGCTGCAAATACTATACATTGAACCTTGCTATGTCACAAGCGAGGCTGCCTTCTGCCCAGTGTTAGAGCATACAATTCTTTTCGTGATGAAGATCCAGCCATGTGGCCAGCTATTTAGCTCGGTTAAATGGGGAAAATACTCTATTTCTTATCACCTGCTACTGCAGATAAACATAACACAAAATAAAGAAGACCAAATTATTCTTGAAAGCTATTGAAATCAAAATTTTGTTGAACCTATAGAAAGCATAATCCCATTGGTTTCTTCCTTTCCTAATGGGACCATCTATTCAAATCAGCCCAACAAATGTGCTGAGTATCATGTATGCACTACTCATTGCAAAGGACACTAAGCTAGTAAGAGACAACGTGTGAGCTTTGGAGTCAGACCATGTGGATTAGAATCCCAGCTTTGCTACTTCTTGGCTGTGTAACCTCAGGCAAATTACTTAATTTCTCTGAGGTTCTATTTTCTCATTTGTAAAATATATTACAAGGTTGTTGTGTGGATGAAGTGATTTACTACATGTAAAGGACTTTTAAAAGCGCCTGCTATGGGGCTTCCCTGGTGGCGCAGTAGTTGAGAGTCCGCCTGCTGATGCAGGGGACACAGGTTCGTGCCCCAGTCCGGGAAGATCCCACATGCCGCGGAGCGGCTGGGCCTGTGAGCCATGGCCGCTGAGACTGCGCGTCCGGAGCCTGTGCTCCACAACGAGAGAGGCCACAACAGTGAGAGGCCCGCGTACCGCAAAAAAAAAAAAAAGTGCCTGCCATGTGGTAATCACTTATTAAATACTAGTTCCATTATTCTAGTTCAAGGTGGCAAGGGCTTATCTATATTGCTCATCACCGTATTCCCAGCATCCAGAATAGTGACTGACAGATGATAAGTGCTCTACAACTATAGGTAGTACCCCAAGAGAGAAGGGATTTAAAGGAGAGAGTAATTGTATCTAGTTTAAGGTATATCAGTCAGGACATTTGGTAGTAAACAGATGGAACATCCAAAAGGAATAATTGAGGAACATTTCATGAAATAATTCCATACAAAGGAATGGGACAAATTAATAGAAACAAACAAAAATGGTAAAGCACTGCAGGGTTAGCAACAGCAGAGCACAATTACTACCCCTAGACCTGAAAAGGCAGAAACTGTAGAGAGAGGCCTCTGACAGGAGCAGCAGCCTTCAGTATGGAACGCAGTCTCTGCTACCTGCGGCCGCACAGGAAGGGTGTCAGGGCAGTAAATACCCTGACCTCTCTCTCTTGCCCCCTGATATTGTCCCATTGGCCAAACCCAATTAGAAGCCAGAGGGTAAATGACACAATCTATGCAGGTCAGTCTCCTAGGCACCCAGCACATTGGACAAGGGTAGAGAGTGAATCTGGAGAAGTAGATGGAGAACATTTAATTTACAGGGAAATTAAGAAGACGTTTTGTAGGGGCGGAATTTAACATGAGCCTTTAAGCAAGGTTGGGTTATGTATGCAAGGTGAAGTTGAAAGGGTGGGGAAGGTGTCCCAGCTGGAAAGAACAGCATGAGTAAATCAAGACAGGAAATAGATTTAGGAGTCAAAATTAATCCAACTTGGCTGTAGAATACAGCACAGGTTTGTGAGAAAAGATAACACTTAAAATGTAGATTGGAACATTTCACAGAATGTCTGAAATGACAGGGCAAGATGGGGGACTTGATTTTGGAGGCAGAAGAGGCCACTGAAGTTGGGGGTCCAGCAGATACAGATCAATTCTATGGTTTAAGAAGTCTGATTTTATAGGGGTGCATCAAAAGACTGGCAAGTGAAAAGATTAGTGGTAATAAGATAATTTGAGAGGTTTTAATAATTGTTCAAGGGAGAGAAAAATAAATATATGAACCCAGATGTGAGCAACAGGGGTGGGACTAAGGAAGCAGACAGGTTATGTGAGACGTGGGGGTCAGGGCTCAAGAGTTCACAAAGAATCAAAGATCATTCCAGTATGTCTGACCTGGATGGCTGGATACTTAAAAGGAGGAAGGTAAGGATAAAGGCGATGAGAAAATGTTCAGCTCTTGGGGGCAGAAGAATAGTGACCAACAAGTCATTGAGTGTCCTCTCATGTATTCCCCACAGACCTTGTACAGACACCCTTGGGTTCCAGCCAGCTGGATTCTACTCCAGCTCATTTCTACTTGTGCGCATCCTTGTTACCCTGACAGCCCACCGGTAAACCTGATTTGGTTTCCTTGGTATATGACTCATTTCCAGGTTCCTGGCTCCTTATCATCCTGAAGCTCAATCCTGGTTCTGAACCCTCCTCAGGACTTCAAGCTACTTGTGTACTGCTTCATGGTGCCGAGATTTTTTATGTATGGTTTCTTGCCATATCCTAAGTCCCTAGAACATATTTGATACATAGTAAATACTCAATAATAAATGAATAACCGTGGTATATTATCCAAATAATTTGGACGTAGCTGAAGTTCATTTCTTTTTAGAGCAGATTTTACTGCTCTAAAATAGACATATGTTCAATCAGTTGGTGGTAGGAGGTGGATTGGCGGGGCTAGACCAGAACTGGTTGGTGATGGAGAGGGGATTCTACACCTTCCAGGATAAGTTCATGGCAGAGGTTAGACAATAGAAAGCCCAGAGAAGTCTGGGGGAAGATCCAGAACAGGGGTACTTGTGCTTTGCTTCCTGGGTAAAGCCTGAGAAAACAAAAACCCTCTTAGACCCAGAACCCCCTGAACCAACTGGGTCTCCAGTAATTTAAAAATGGCTCAAGTAGGGCTTCCCTGGTGGCGCAGTGGTTGAGAGTCCGCCTGCCGATGCAGAGGACATGGGTTCGTGCCCCAGTCTGGGAAGATCCCACATGCTGTGGAGCAGCTGGGCCCGTGAGCCATGGCCGCTGAGCCTGTGCTCCGCAATGGGAGAGGCCACAGCAGTGAGAGGCCCGCATACCGCAAAAAAAAAAAAAAAAGGCTCAAGTATACTTAAGCAGAGAAGAAATGACAGCCCACAACCATCAAGTTTACTCATCCCTGAAGTAATGTAGAAGAGTAAAGAAAGTAATCTGTGTCCTTGAGAGGGGTACAGCCACTTCTGTACCTGAGAGGCCTTGACATCTAAACAAGAAGGATGCAGGTGACCAATATGGCCCTGGCGCCCAGAAAGCAGGGCAGAGCCTGAAAGGTTCAGCAGCAATTGCAGTGTGGTTAGCACCCCCAAAGTAAAAAACATCTAGCCAGAGGTGTTAGTAGTGGACACAGCATATGACCATGGAAGAAGGAGTTGGGGAAAAGATGCTGTCTACCAATGACACATGGTGACTACTTGAGTCCCCATGATTGGAATAATCTCTGGGCAAACACAAGTTAAAAGGAGGGGGTGAGAACACTGAATGGATTGAGTTTCCCTGGAAGTGACTACACAAATTTTTCTGCTCCAGGTGAAATGAAAGTTTGAGAGCTAAGGTAGGTTGAGTTATAGGGAAATAAATTTTTTAAAGTTCTATTTTTGTACATCTGACCTTGTAACTGCAAAATTTATACCCATATAGTAGCTATCTTATAACATTTTACCATTATTATGCACTTGGCTCACATTTGTGTCAGGCTCAGTGGCTGTACATCAGGTATAGTCTTCACAACCTCATTATCAGTAGAACACCCACATGCATGGAGAGTTGATATGTGGCCCAAGTCAAAATTCCTGCCAATATCTGGCCATGTGAGCTTCTCGGGTCTTAGGCAGAGCTTACTTTTGTATGTAGTAGCTTCCAGATAGCAGCTTGTTTGGTCATCCCTGTGTTGTGTCCCAGTTTCTCAGTCAATGTATTGAATCTGATTGATTTCTGTGGCCAAACTTTCCTCAAACTCTGTCATGGCTTTGGTGGTTACAGACAGATTCAGGGAACTGGACTGGAGCCCAAAAATGATTCCAGAAGGATAGTGAGCTGGTCTGTCATGCAAATACAGATCTGACCTGAAAACCTTTTGTTTGTTTCAAGGTTCAACTCCACAGATTGGCATTTAAGGACCTACACACACCAATCTCCAAACATTCCCTTAAGTACACATAAAATTCTTTTATTTTCTCTGAGCACCAGGCCCTTTCAGCTGTCTCAGCTGTCTTTTACATCTATTCTGTTTATTGCCTGAAAACTCCTTACTTCACCTTCTACTCTCATACAGCCCTCAAGTGCTGGCTCTAGTGTCACCTCCTTTTTTGAAAACTTTCCTAACTTCCCTGGGCAATTAACCACTTACTCCTTTGGGCTCCCACAAATTTGGTACACACTTTCTCTAAGGCATTTTTCACAGTGTTCTCTAATTATTTATTTTTGTACCTTTTCTTCCATTAGTCTGTGAGTTATTCAAGGGGAAGGATCCATCATGTGTCTAACTTGTTTTGAATTATTCCCAGAGTGCCATGCATCTTCCTGCACAAGTGTGTGTGTGTGTGTGTGTGTGTGTGTGTGTGTGTGTGTGTGTGTGTAGAAAATCCCCTGGGAATCACATAACCCTAAGATCTTTCTATAGAATATGATATGATTAGGTCTAGTACATTTTGGGGCTTCCCTGGTGACGCAGTGGTTGAGAGTCCGCCTGCCGATGCAGGGGACACGGGTTCGTGCCCCGGTCTGGGAAGATCCCACATGCCGCTGAGCGTCTGGGCCCGTGAGCCATGGCTGCTGAGCCTGCGCGTCCGGAGCCTGTGCTCTGCAACGGGAGAGGCCACAACAGTGAGAGGCCCGCGTACCGCAAAAAAAAAAAAAAAAACTGCCTAAGGTCTAGTACATTTTCAATTGTTCTCAGCACAATTTCATTCCTTCCTGAGTCCCATAAAGGAAACCTCAGTCTCTGAGAAGTTAGATGACTTGTTCCCAAAGCATGGCTCCCAGTCCAGCAGCATCAGCATCACCTGGGAACTTGTTAGGAATGCAGATTCTAACAAATTGGGTATAGAAGGAATGCACTGCAACATAAACATGTAGGACAAGCCCACAGCTAACATCATACTCAATGGTGAAAGACTGAAAGCTTTTCCTTTAAGATCAAGAACAAGACATGGGCACCCACTTTCCCCACTCCCACTCAACATATTACTGGAAGTCTTAGCCATAGCATTTAGGCAAGAAAAAGAAATATAAGGCATCCAAATTGGAAAGGAAGAAATAAAATTGTCTTTTTTTGCAAATGACGTATTACATATAGAAAACCCTAAAGAATCCACCAAAAAGGAAAAAAAAAAAAACTGTTGGAACTAATAAACAATTTCAGTAAAGTTTCAGGATACAAAGTCAATATGCAAAAATCAGTCACATTTCTATACACTAAATGATAACAAAGTATTTGAAAAAGAAATAAAGAAAAGAAACCCATTCACAATAGCATCAAAACAAAAACATACTTAGGGAATAAATTTAACCAAGGTGGTGAAAGATCTGTACCCTGAAAACTATAAGGCATTGATGAAAGAACTTGAAGAAGGCATAGACAGATGGAAAGATATCACATAATCATGGGTTGAAATAATTAATATTATTAAGATGTCCATAATACCCAAAACAATCTAAGATTCTATGTAATCTTTGGAATTAGAATCAAAATCCCAATGACAGTTTTTACAGAAATAGAAAATACTTTAAAATTTGTATGGAACCACAAAAGATCCCACATAGCCAAGCCAATCTTGAGAAAGAAGAACAAAGCTGGAGGCCTCACTTGTCCTGATTTTAAACTATTCTACAAAACTTATAATCAAATAATAAGATACTGGCATAAAAACAGACACATAGACTACTAATGGATCAAGTCCAGAGCCCAGAACAAACTCACACATATATGGTTAACTAATTTTTGACAAAAGAGGCAAAAATACTCAATGAGGAAAAGATAAGTGTCTTCAATAAGTGATGCTGGGAAAATTGGATATTCACATGCAAAAGAATGAAACTGGACTCCTATCTTACACACACACAAAAATTAACTTGAAATGGGTTAAAGACTTAAAGACATGAAACCATAAGACTCTGAGAAGAAAACATAGGAAAAAATTTCCTTTGTTTTCTTTGACATTGGTATTGGCAATGATTTTCTGGCTATGACACCAAAAGCACAAGAAACAAAAGCAAGACTAATCAAGGGGGACTATATCAAACTAAAAAGCTTCTGCACATAAAAAGAAATGATCAACAAAATGAAAAGGTAACCTACAGGACAGGAAAAAAATATTTGCAAATCATGAATAAAGGGTTAATATCCAAAATATATAAGGAACTCATACAAAAGGTAATCTAATTAAAAAATGGGCAAAGGAGCTGAATGGACATATTTCCAAAGAAGAAAAACAAATGGCCAACAGGTCCAAGCATTACTTGCTTTACAGTGTTTCTCCCTTTTGCACTTTGCAGATGTTGTGGTTTTTGTTTTTGTTTTTGTTTTTAACATCTTTATTGGAGTATAATTGCTTTACAATGGTGTGTTAGTTTCTGCTTTATAACGAAGTGAATCAGTTATACATATACATATGTTCCCATATCTCTTTCCTCTTGCGTCTCCCTCCCTCCCACCCTCCCTATCCCACAGATGTTGTGTTTTTTACAAACTGAAAGTTAGTGACAACCTTGCATTGAGCAAGTCTGTCAGTGCCATTTTT
>RJWK010032735.1:11944-23612 GCA_004363435.1 Platanista minor | reverse complement strand
ATGACTCTTTTTGAATTATGGTTTTCTCAGGGTATATGCCCAGTAGTGGGATTGCTGGGTCATATGGTAGTTCTATTTGTAGTTTTTTAAGGAACCTCCATACTGTTCTCCATAGTGGCTGTACCAATTCACATTCCCACCAGAAGTGCAAGAGTGTTCCCTTTTCTCCACAGCCTCTCCAGCATTTACTGTTTCTAGATTTTTTGATGATGGCCATTCTGACCAGTGTGAGATGATATCTCATTGTATCCTTATTTTTAACTTTCCATTTTCCCATTGACTGCTGTTCCACCCCACCCTCTTGTGGACAGAATCTCTAATATAAGCAAATAAACAACAAAACAAACAAATAGCACCTCTTTAAGCCCCATATTCTCTAAGTAGCAACCCAGTTTTTCCTGGTATTTCTCTAGCCCAGAAGGATCCCAAATCCTTCAAAGCAGTCACTGTGCTACTAGTATGTTTCATACCTGTGCTCTCAAAGGAGAGAAATTGAATGAGAAGAAAGAAACTGTTCCCCAAATACGTCTCTTTCTCATTCTTATCATTTCTCAGATTAGGAAACACTTAAAACAAATTAGTAAGCTTTGCTTTGAGAATGCAAGAGACCCTTTCAGAGGCCTCTCTTACTGAAGCAGTTGATTATAACCCTACGTTCTTTTTTTATTCCAGATTTATTGAGATATAATTGAAAAGCATTGTGTAAGTTTCCGGTGTATAGCATAATGATTTGACTTACATGCATCATGAAATGATTACCACAGTAAGTTTGGTGAACATCAATCATCTCATATAGATATAAAATTAAAGAAATAGAAATACTTTTTCTTTCTGACAAGAACTCTTAGAATTTACTCTTTTAACAACTTTCATATATAACTTACAGCAGGGTTAATTATATTTATCATATTGTACATTACAACCTTAGTACATATTTATCTTATAACTGGGAGTTTATACTTTTTGATCACCTCATCCAATTCCCCCCAACCCCCTTCCTCCCTCTCTGGTAATGACAAATCTGATCTCTTTTCTTATGAATTTGTTTGTTTTTGAAGTATAATTGACCTACAATACCATGTTAGTTCATGGCCCACAACATAGTAATTTGATATTTCTGTACATTTCAAAATGATCACCATAATAAGTCTAGTTACCATTTGTCACCATACAAAGATATTACATAATTATTGACTATATTCCCCACACTGTACATTTCACACCCATGACTCATTTATTTTGTAACTGAAAGTCTGTACCTCTTAATCTCTCTCACCTATTTCTTTCTTCCCCCTACTCCCATCCCCTCTGGCAACCACCTGTTTGTTCTCTGTATCTATGAGTCTGTTTCTCTTTTGTTATGTTTATCTATTTGTTGTGGTTTTTAGATTCCACATATAAGTGAAATCATATGGTCTTTGTCTTTCTCTGTCTCACTTATTTCACCTAGCATAATACCCTCTAGGTCCATCCATGTCGTTTCAAATGGCAAGATTCCATTCTTTATTATGGCTGAGTAATATTCCATTGTATCTATAAACCACAACTTTTTTATCCATTCATCTATTGATGAACACTTGGGTTGTTTCCATACCTTGGCTATTATAAATAATGCTGCAGTGATCACAGGAGTGCATATATCTTTTTGAATTAGTGTTTGTGTATTCTTTGGATAAACACCTCGGAGAGTGGGATTACTGGGTAATATGGTAGTTCTATTTTTAATTTTTTGAGGAAGCTCCATATTGTTTTCCATATCAACTGTACAAACTTACTTTCCCACGAGGGTTTCCCTTCCTCCACCTCCTTGCCAATACTTCTTATTGTCTTTTTGATAATAGTCATGCTGACAGGTGTAAGGTAATTTTGATTTGCATTTCCTCTTGCTTCATGATGTTGAGCATCTCTTCATGTGCCTGTTGGCCATTTGTATACCTTCTTTGAAAAAATGTCATTTCCTCTACCCATTTTTTTAATTGGATTGTTTGTTTTCTTGATGCTGAGTTATATGATTTTTTGTATATTTTTGGATGTTAACCCCTTATCTATATATATCATTTGCAAATATCTTCTCATTCAGTAGGTGGCCTTTTCATTTTGTTGATAGTGTCCTTCACTGTGCAAAAGCTCTTCAGTTTGATGTAGCCTCATTTGTTTATTTTTGCTTTTTTTCCTTGCTTGACATATCCAAAAAAATATTATATTACTATATATATATGTCAAAGAATGTACTGCTTGTTTTCTTCTAGAAGTTTTATGGTCTTACATTTAAGTCTTTAATCCATTTTGAGTTTATATTTTTATATGGTGTGAGAAAGTAGTCCAGTTTGATTCTTCTTCAAGGTGCTGTCTAGTTTTCCCAACACCATTTATTGAGGAGGCTGTCTTTTACCCAATGTATATTCTTGCCTCTTTTGTCACAGATAAATGTGGCTTAATTTCTGGGCTTTCTATTCTGTTGCATTGATCTATGTGCCTATTATGTGCCAGTATGACACTGTTTTGGAGTAGCTTTGCAGTACAGTTTGAAATCAGGGAGTGTGATACCTCTAGTTTTGTTCTTGTTTCTTAATATTCTTTTGACTATTGGGGTCTTTTGTGTTTTCATACAAGTTTTAGAATTATTTATTCTAGTTCTGTGAGGAATGTCATTGGTATTTTGATAGGGATTGCATTGAATATGTAGATTGCCTTGGATAGTATGGTCATTTTAATAATATTAATACCTCCATTCCATAAGCAGGTTATATCTTTCCATCCCCTATAATGTGAATGTTAGTACACATGATATTGTCCTGGAAGTCTCTTAAACCTCCCTTATTTTTTTTTTTATTTTATTTTTATTTTTTGCAGTACGCGGTCCTCTCACTGTTGTGGCCTCTCCCTTTGTGGAGCACAGGCTCCGGACGCACAGGCTCAGTGGCCATGGCTCACAGGTCCAGCCGCTCCATGGCATGTGGGATCTTCCCGGACCGGGGCACGAACCCATGTCCCCTGCATCGGCAGGTGGACTCTCAACCACTGTGCCACCAGGGAAGCCCAAACTTCCCTTATTTTTAAAAATTCTTTTTTCTATTCAGCTTGGGTGATTGCCACTACTCTGTCTCCCAGTTCACTGAACCATTCCTCTGTACCATCTAATCTACTGTTAATTTCTTGTAGTGTATTTTTTATTTCAGTTATTGTATCTTCAGCTCTGTTTTGGTTTTTCTTTATACTTTTCACTGTGCATATCCATTCTTATCCCTCGTTCTTTGAGATCTTTATGATCATTACCTTGAACTCTGTGTCAGTGACCTTATTTTAAGTACAGTAAGTCCCCAACATACAAACGAGTTCTATTCTGAGAGTGTCTTCATAAGTCCAACAAAGTTAGCCTAGGTACCCAACTAACACAATTGGCTATATATCGCTGCTTTTACACTTGCTTCTGGACATGCTGGTCTTGAAATAAAGATACTGTACTACTGTATACAGTGCTGTACAGTGAAGCACACAAAAGCACAACCACTTGTAGAGGAGGCACGCACATGACAATGTACACCAGACAGGTGAACTGACTTATGTGATTGGACATGCGAATGCACGTTCACATCTTTGAAAGTTCGCAACTTGAAGGTTCCTATGTAGGGGACTTACTGTAATGTGCCAGGCCCTCCCCCCACATTGGTTGTCAAACCTGTCAAAAGGGGAACCTAGAGGATTGAGCTCTTGTGGGTGACCCAGGACTGTACCCTAAGGCCCAAATTTCTCCCAGTGTTGGAGCCTGTGGGTGCCGTGTGTCCTCCTGCCTGTCCATGATCTCTCTTGGAGCTAGCCCTGTGCTGCCACCCACCTGTTGTCTGCCAGGCATTCACTGGCACTGAACACCACAGGGTTATGAGTATGTCTGAACCCCAAAGAGGAAGACCTGTCCCAGCCGTATGTGGAATCAATTCCTCAGGCTGAATACCTACTCCTCTTGATTGTACTTTCTCCTTCCCATTGTATGTAAACTATCCATCAAATTCAAGATTTTCCTTCTGTAGTTAAAACAGTTTTCACCTTAGCCCTGTTCTCTTTGCTATTTCTATAAAATCACTTCTGATGTCTGTGGCCTTGTCTTTTCCTTTATATAAACATATTATGTTGTCTTACTGAATATCTTTTTCTACAGCATTTCACCTCAAGAATTAAAAAAAAATCTTTTTTGATGGGCTTCCCTGTTGGAAGCCATTCGGAAGTCTCTGCGCCCTGACAAGGTCAGGGCACGACAAAACGTAATGACACAAGGTGACATTACACCATGCTCTGACAAGGTTGGGGCTTGTCATAGAGCGAAGCTGCAAGGCAGTAAAAATGTTGGATGGTGGATAACATGTCTGCTTTTTGTTTTCTGTGAAGCATGTCTGTTGGTAAAAGGCACCATGGGGGGTTTTGCCCCACGTGTTTGAAAAATAAGGATAGAACTTACAACTTCCCCAACCACAGTAAATTGGGACTTGCCCACAAAGAGCCCCAGGGCGCTGGGTGCATATTACACAGCCAGGGAATCAAGGGATGTTCCTATGGAAAACACCCCCAATTGAGGAAATGTGGCCCTATATAGGAATGTTAGATGATATGGGAAATAGATGGTTTTGGTATAGGGGAAGGCTGATAATAGAAAAACAACGGCCTGATTTTGAATTATTAGCTAGAGCCTTTACAGGGTTTAGTAGTTGTACTAATTGGAGAACAAACATAGAAAAAGAGGCTTGCAGAGTATATTGTAAACACTTTAAGGGAACAATTAAAAGACCTGCCCATGCAAGGACTAGTGTGGGAATAGAACAATCCCACATCCTTAGGAAAGATGATTACATAATAGTTTGGCTTTGCTACTACCAAATAACCTTTAGGTAATGAGAACTTGGGGAAATACCTTACTAGTACATCTAGAAACTGGGGACATTCTTAAAAACAACCTATTCTTGGCTATTCTTTTATTTATTTTTATTTTATTTTTTTGCGGTACACGGGCCTCTCGCTGTTGTGGCCTCTCCCGTTGCGGAGCACAGGCTCCGGATGCGCAGGCTCAGCGGCCATGGCTCACGGGCCCAGCTGCTCCACGGCACGTGGGATCTTCCCGGACCGGGGCACGAACCCGTGTCCCCTGCATCGGCAGGCGGACTCTCAACCACTGCGCCACCAGGGAAGCCCTTGGCTATTCTTAATACAATCTGAGGTTTGTTGTTGCGCAGCTAATGATGTATCGCAGAACAATATATAAGGCTGAAAATAAAAAATAAAGTGTGGTAATTGATCACCAGCTCTTACTGAGTTTCGAGTGTAATTCCTCGCCGACGCTATCCATCCCTCAGGCATCCCTGGACTTGCTGGAGCTGGACTCCGGCACTTCCCTGGTGGTGCAGTGGTTAAGAATCTGCCTGCCAATGCAGGGGACACGGGTTTGATCCCTGGTATGGGAAGATCCCACATGCCATGGAGCAACTAAGCCTGTGTGCCACAACTACTGAGTCTGTGCTCTAGAGCCTGTGAGCCACAACTACTGAAGCCAGAAAGCCACAACTACTGAAGCCCGTGCGCCTAGAGCCCATGCTCTGTAACAAGAGAAGGTACGACAATGAGAAGCCTGCGTGACGTAACAAAGACACAATGCAGCCAAAAATAAATAAATAAATTTATTAAAAAAAAATTTTTTTGATGTTTTGAAAAAACATAAATATGACTTCCACATATTAAACTACCCATTTAGTTATCTAGGTGATAAATCTTGGACAACAGTAAGATTTCTGCCCCGCTAACACAAAACCTGGTTTCTTGCAGTACTTCTCATCTTAGAAAATGGTAATACCATCTTTTCAGTTGCTTTGGAAAGATGCAATGCAAGATAGAAAAGAGTGATAAACATTCTCACACATTTTTTACTTTTGAAAAACAGCATAAAATATCTATGTACCTGAAATGGGACTACAGACAGGGCCTACTAAATGTTCTCTAAGCTATGCACTGACACCCTAGCTTGCTCACACACGGGCCAAGGTCTTGTTTTCCTGTATGTTCCAGTCAAGGGTCAGGGCTGGCAAGTCTGACAGCCACTCTGGCCCAGTCAGAGTGGAAGCACCACTCTTAACACTATCAGTTATATTTTCCTTCTTTGTTCCTTCCATGTTTACTACTTGCAGGTAGTGGGTTAGCCATGATGAGTTAGTTAAGAGTCACAAAGAAAGGCCCATGAGAGACATAACTATATAAAAATAGGAGAGAATCACATGAGGCTGGGAGTGTGTGTGTGGTGGTATTGCTGTTTTCATGGCCTAAGCCTGGAAGGTCCAGCAAACTATGAACTGTTTATTTAATGTGACAAAGGGAGGAAATGAGGAAGGGAGGAAGGGAGGAAAGAAGGAAGAAAGAAAGAAGCAAGAAAGCAAGAAAGAAAGAAAGAAAGAAAGAAAGAAGAAAGAAAGAAAAAGAAAGGGAGGGAGGGAGGAAGAAAGAAAGAAAGGGAAAGAAAGAAAAGAAAGTGAGAGAAAGAAAAGAAAGGAAGAAAGGAAAGGAAGAAAAGAAATAAACATAGGAGACAGAAAGAAAGAGAAGAGAGAGAGAGATAGAAAGAAAAAATGAAAGAGAAAGATGGAAGTAGTGAGGAAAAGTGTGTGGAGCAGGAATCCTTTGGCCAAGTTAATTGACAAAATTTAGTACTTTGCTTTGAAGGAGTGTGTCTTAGGAATTCTCTTGGAGCTTGTTAACTCTTAGTTTTCTTCATTTATTAGGTTACAGTTGTTTCTACAGTATCTTATAAGTGGAAGTGGTATAGGGTGGGAAAAAATGGTTACCAGTGCTAGCCATCCTTTAGGTCAGGTCTACTTTGGAGAAGTGGCAAAAGTTTGGAGACAACCTCAGGTGCTTCCCCCTATCTTGAGGACTTTCTTCAGAAGACAAATGTCCATGGCCCAGAGGTGAAAAATATTTTAAAATTAAAACCATTTTGAAAAGCAAAGCAGAAGGTAAAATATTAAAACTAAAAATTGATAATTTTTAGTAGTTTAGCAAAAATAAAAGTCAATGAAATATATTTAAGAAATGAAGTTTATAATAAAGAAATAAAAGGAATGTGCAAAGGATAATATGTAGATACTAAAACAAATTGCTAAGAAGAGCTACATCTGGAGCTTGATGAGATTCGAGATCATGCTGGTCTTGTTCACAGCATAGTGCATAGAACACAGGGAGTAGTACTCAGTACATATTTACTGAATAATTTTTGACCTACATTTAAAACCATTTTTTTTGAAAGGAGAAAAAAGTAAGAACTTAAGCTAAGAATATAAATATGGAAATTCAAAGAAAAAGTAAGGTTTGAAATAAGAGGAAAAGAGGAAAGGAAGGAGAGGAAGGAGTGAGGGTGAGAGAAGAAGAGGCCATGAGGGGGAAAGAGATAGATCTGCTATAGAACTAGGAAGAAACAACAAAAATAAACGTCACACTTCATGGCAATAACAAACTGTGAAACAAACCTAAGGGGCTAATTAACAGAATATAACTATAATGCAAACCAAAATGAAACAAAAATAAAGAATAAGAGGGGAAAAGAGGGAAGAGTGTCCTAGAGTTGTGAAGATTACAAAGATAATGAATGAAAAATGCTTACCACTGTGCTGACACTTAGGAAAACCTCAGCAAATAGTTAACAATTGTTTTATTATTACATACTCCACCCACATATCCAGACCTACAGCTAGCCTTAATAACAGAAAGTCATGGTGGAGCTTAGCTTTTGGTATACTTAGCCAAGTACATCTTGCTGTGTCAGAAATGGCAATCCCACCATCAGTGCCCCAGCAGCACCCAGCAGTCAGCAGGGCAGATAGGCTGGCCTCACTTGCTTTAGAATCTAAACTTTCCTTGATTATCAGGTCAAATCATGTATATCACACATTACCACACAGAACTCTTCTCAGGGATTGTTATCATGACAACCACTAGCTGACACTAGTGCCATCCACTTAGTCTATTCTAGGCTTAACATTGTACTAGATACTACTGTCCCCATCTATCAACAAGAAAACACAAAGAGAACCAGTACTTTAAGCTACTCTCAGACCTCAGTTACATTCTTCTGCCTCTTCCCTTATTGACTTATCAGTTGTCAAAGTCATCAAAACTACCATGGACCTTCCTCTAGTTTTCAACCCAGGATATACATTAGAATTACTTGGAGATCTTTTTTAAAAAACCAATGCCCAGGCCACACAACTCCTTGTTCATTATGATGCACAGCAATGGTAAAAGAAACAAACAAAAAAACCCATACCATTAGCCATGTTTTTCTCACCTGTACTCTTTCACTTATTAAGATACTGTAGAAACAATCGACCATTGGCTAATCAAGAAACAAAACTTAGAGTTAATAGGCCCTGAGAAAATGCCTAAGGCTTTCTCCTTCAAAGCAAAATGCTAAATTTTGTCATTATTTTGACCAGAGAATTCTATTTTCCCCTTCCTTCCTTCCCTCCTTCCTCCATCCCTCTTTCTTTCTCATTTCTTTTTAACTACTCACTTCTTACTTCATAGGACTAAGACTGTTATTTTTGTCCTATTAAATTAAGAGTTTGCAGTTTAGACATACTGGTTCACTGTAATGGACATTCTGGTTGCTTCTCCAACACCTCTCCCTCTCCTTTCGGCAAGTATCCTGACTTTCAGATATATATCCTCTTCCTCAAATCGAATATACTTCCAGGAAAGCAGATGGCCCCCCACTTGTAAGGGTGGGACACTTGGATCAGGCCTAAACTAACCCACAGACCCTTGCTGAAGTTTCTGGTTCATAGGTTGAAAAGTCGCACAATACAGGTAAATGTGGCCTGAGTGTGAAAGCTTCTTTCCTCTTCTAAGTGCACTTCTGGAAGGGACCCCAACCCCATCCCTGGATTTAATAGCTCAGGAAGCTGTAGCCATCCTGGGCTCACATGGGGCAGCTTGCTGTACAATGCTTATGCCAGAGAAAGCAGCAATGAGATGCAAAGAATCAGGAACTTTCATGAAAACTCTGAGTCACTAAATTAAACCAGCTGAAATCTACTGTGCTTCTGGTAGTGAAGTCAGTCAGTACGTTAGTGTTTAAGCCAGTTTCAGCTGTGTTTTCTGTTATTTGCAACCAGATGCATCTTAAAAGATCCACTGCACATTTTATAAGGAAGGGAATGCCTGTTTTTCAATAAAATTATATTAATAGAGTGCTGAAACAACATATACAAGTTTTGAATATTTTTTTGCTGTCATATTTAGTAGTGTTACCATACTAAGAACTGCTATTTGGCTTCAGGTTGTTTTGTAAGAAATGTGGCAAGCTGTGTAAGTCAGTTTATTCCGTAATTACAGGGAGGCATCAGTATGCTGTAATTGCCATTCTACAGAAGGCAATTAGTATGGGGTTAGTACCAGATGAACAAGAAAAATAACATTCGGCAAATAAAACATACAGCAAAACAATGTATTTAATAGTGCACTGGTTTTATTGATGGCAGAAGAAAAAATTCTTTCACTTGTAAAAGGTATTTGCTTAATTTATTGTATTTTTTCCCCATTCTTTATGTGGGTTGAATTTTTTTCCCCTAAAATCTGTCTTTTAGTTCTCCAAATAATAATATCCGCCATGGCTCCATCTTATTCTGAAGAGAAAGTAGGAGGTCTATCAACAGGTTTTGACCAGGATGTTTCAGTCAACAGCTCCTTTCTTCACAAAGACTCTATTTAAAAAGAGAGGAAGAAAGTGAAACTGTACCCTCAAATTGACTTTTCCACACACAAGATACACTGCTGAAACTTACCTGTAAATGTGAAGTGTTTGTATAAGTATCACTAGATCACAAGTAGAGCAAACTGGACACTGTTAATTCATAAACATAATTTCTATAAATCAGTATGTAAACAAAAAGCAAAATATTTTAAATAATTTTTTCTTCTAGAAATTCTTAAAGTACATCTCTGTCACTGTTAGTCCCTCCATTGCTAGCATGTGGACTTCAGGAATTTGGATTAACTGAGTAGAATTTAACAGAGGATGACCTAAAAAGATGCAGTCTGCCAATGCACGTCTACCCCCAGTCTACCCACCTCCATTTCCTCTTTGAACACCTTTGAGCTGGTTTAGTCTCACAAGTAATTTACTTGAGTCTGTCGCCTCCCCCTGCCTGTTCCCCACCTTTATCAGATACCACTCTAGTAGAAACACTCTGGGTGGTGACAACAGAAAAGGCTGAGAGAGGTGGTGAGAGAAGCCTTGTTTGCTCCAGTCCTATTTCAGTCTCATGGATGAAAGAATGGTTGGGCAGGGACGGGTAGCATTCCCATGGCTGCATTCAAACAGCGCAGAAGTCTTCTGAGGTAAATAGTCTCCTGATTAGAAAATAAAGAGCTTTGGGTACTATTATCCTCACACGATGCCTATCCTGCTGGCATCACGGGGTCCAGTAATAATAGCTATCTTTAATGGCAATCATCACTTCCCTGACCTTGATTTGAAAAATTTTGCAAAAAGATGCTGATCTAGATTGTCAAAAAAAAAAAAAAAAAAAAAAAGCCATTTAAAAATCCATCTTTTTTTTTTTTTTTTGCAGTACGCGGGCCTCTCACTGTTGTGGCCTCTCCCGTTGCGGAGCACAGGCTCCAGACGCGCAGGCTCAGCGGCCATGGCTCACAGGCCCAGCCGCTCCGCAGCATGTGGGATCTTCCCGGACCGGGACACGAACCCGCGTCCCCTGCATCAGCAGGCGGACTCTCAACCACTGCGCCACCAGGGAAGCCCTAAAAATCCATCTTTTACCAGCTACAAATGGTGCTAAAACCTGGACCTTAGAAAATAAACAAAGTCATGGTATTTATATAGTAGTCTATGCTTAGCTATTGGTTTCAAGGTTTCTGGTTAATATGCAAAACTGTGAAGACTACTCTTTCATGAAACAAATAAGAAATTAGAAATGAAATTAAAAGTGAGTCACCATTTATTAAACCACTTTGCATACTTATCCTTAACCTCCATGGCACTAGGGAGCTTCCTGCTGATGTGTGTGACAAGGCCTTTCTACACAGGTCTGCCATTTCTCTCCCTTTACAGCAGGACACAAGGCTGTAACTCTTTGGCTGGACCAGTGCAATAGCTTCGTAGATTCTTTCCCTCCTGGTGTTGTAATCCATCCTACACCCAACAGCAATATTTCTTTCTTTTTTTTTTTTTTAATTGAGGTATTGTTAATTTACAATGTTGTGTTAGTTTCAAGTGTACAGCAAAGTGCATCAACCATATGTATACATATATCTCCTCTTTTCTGGATTTCCTTCCCAATTAGGTCACCACAGAGCATTGAGTAGAGTTCCCTGTGCTATACAGTAGGTTCTCATTAGTAACCTATTTTATAGATAGTAGTATATATGTGTCATAACAGCAATATTTCTTAAGCTTAATTTTAATTATATAATTCTTATTCAGAAGTTCATGAGGGCTTCCCCGGTGGCACAGTGGTTGAGAGTCCACCTGCCGATGCAGGGGACACGGGTTTGTGCCCCAGTCCGGGAAGATCCCGCGTGCCACGGAGCGGCTGGGGCCGTGAGCCATGGCCGCTGAGCCTGCGCGTCCGGAGCCTGTGCTCCGCAAAGGGAGAGGCCACAGCAGTGAGAGGTCCGC
>RJWK010032735.1:0-11844 GCA_004363435.1 Platanista minor | reverse complement strand
TTTCTCTATCCATATATGCTCTTATCTCTAAGTTGTCTGTAACAATGACGAGCCCAGGAACTAGAGGTTTTTGGGCCCTCTCTCCCCTCAGGGGGTGAATCTGACTTGCCAGCACTCTTTCTCAGACCTAGGCCTATTTCCCACATTGCCCCCAGAGACCTCCTCCTCCACTGAGCCCTAACTCCCAGCTATCTCTTGCTTTTGCTAAGCACTGATGTTGTCCTTAGTACCAGACTCAAGCAGAATCTAATTCCCTTTCCACTTCTGGGGAAGTATATGAGTATGTAGGGGTGGGCGGTGGTGGCGATGGTGGCGATGGTATAGAAGGCTTGTAAGAAACCTTCTTAGGATAATCAAAGAATGTAAATTACACATCAACAACTTTAAATCTTTGATTTAATACAGTGATTTTAAAAACACTTACTTAGCAGCTACAAGTGTCATTCATCACCTAGCAAAGTACCCAAAACATAAAGATTATGACTACAAAATTATGTTTTTTAGAAGTGATAAAGAAAGTGTCTTAAGTGTTTCTCACTATCTTGAATAATTTTAAATAACAAAATCCTACAAAAATTTCAGCATATATTAGAATTCATGCTTATATTTCCTGGAAGTCAAATGGCTGGATACAGTGTATATCTTCTTTTTAAATGTCTAAGTTAAATGGAAACCAGGAATGAGGAAATAAAAACAAAATACACTACCAAATGTAAAATAGACAGCTAGTGGGAAGCACAGGGGGATCAGCTCTGTGCTTTGTGACCACCTAGAGTGGTGGGTGGGATAGGAAGGGTGGGAGGGAGATGCAAGAGGGAGGGGATACGGGGATACATGTATGCATGTGGCTGATTCACTTTGTTGTACAACAGAAACTAACACAGTATTGTGAAGCAATTATACTCCAATAAAGACGTATTAAAAAATAATAAAAAAATAAAAGGTCTATGTTAAAAACCTTTCATTTAAAATTATATCTTAAGAAAAAAAAAGTAATAAATATATCAACTTAAAAAAAAAAAGAAAAAAATATATTCAGTTGTGTGACAAAAGCAAAAACTATAATTCTTATTGCTGAACCTCCCATTCAAAGATAGTATATTTAATTCTACTTCATAATTTTTCATAACATATGTTTGAACTAAGTATAAAAATGAATAAATAAGTTTTTTCAACCAAGATCACATGTGTCTTACTAATGAATTTTTAGAGTAAATTTTGCAGTGAGGTTTTTCTAGTGATACCATCATGGGACTGTCCCCCACCAAAAATAATTTTCTTACTGTGAGGATTTCCACGTCAACAGTATAATCCAAAGGAAGCATCTGGGAAAAATGGAAGTTTTAGCTCAGGAAACATAGAGAACCACTTAGATTGTAACATTTTAGTTGATTAGGAACAATTTGCACTGTACAAGATTGTAACGTTTTAGTTGATTAGGAACACTTTGCACTGTACAGTTTGATATGAATAAGCTACAATTACCCCAGGGCTATGGTTTATAATTTACTTTTAAGCAGTGTACTCTTTTTCAAAGGAAATTTTTGATGAACCCTAATGTATAAAACATATGAAAGACACTAAGGAAGAGGCCAGAGGACTGAGAGTTCTACCCATTGGCTACACTCTTACTCACTCCCACCATCTTCTCTCTACTTCTAGCTCTCCCTTCAACAGCCCTAAGGCACCCTTGAAGAGCCCTAGAGTCCTGCATCCACTGTCCTAGAGCAATCAGAGGGCTGAGAACCTTTGGCCTCATTTTAAAACCTGTTTTAAACAATTTAGAAGACCCTGGAAAGCTAACAGGGAATTCTGTTTTCATTTACCGTAAATAAGATTTAATTAAAAGCACACTGAGCTTATTTTAAAAGTGGATGTTCAACTGTGCACAATGTAAAGTTGCTGAAGTCCTTACGTATACTTTGATTCTGCTTTGGTCAATTCTTGCATGCGACAGAAAAATGCCCAAAATCAAGAAGTAGCTCTTCTGTGATACTGTGGACAAAAGGTCACGTTTGTTTACTTGACAGCCTTGTATTAAGCGCAAAGAAAAACCAACGATAAGAGGAAAAAGGTGCTATACTGGCTTACTCGGGTAAATCAGAAGTCAAATAGCATCAGCCTTCTGCTCCAGGCACACTATTACATAAGGAGCAAAAGGCTAGAAAATATAAGAAAACACTTCTTCATTTAGGATGACAGAACTAATTTTTAACCAGTGAAAGAGCTTTGGGGAAGCTGCAGGAGATATAAGACTCTGGAACAGTGCTGTCCAGAAACATAATGTGAGACATATGTAATTCTTACTTTTCTAGTAGCCACATTAAAAAAAGTAAAAATAAACAGGTGAAATTATTGTAATAACTTTTTATTTAACCCAATCTACTAAAAATATTATCATAAATAATAAAAATTATTGAGTTTTTTTTTCAAACTAAGTCTGAAATCTGGTATGCATTTTTTATTTATAGCACATCTCAATTCAGGCTAGCTGCATTTCAAGTGCTAAACAGTCTTGGTTGGTTTGAGAGTCACTTAGTAGGGGACAAATACAATGTGGATAACAGCATTATCAGAATGAACAGCTGAAATAAGGAATAAGGATATAAGGAATTGGGAACAATTTCTTAAAAATTCTCAATAGTCTTGCTACTAAGAAGAGACTAAGAAAAAAGATATAAAGTCTAAAATAGTCTTATGTGATGTGTAACAAAAGCTGTAATGGGAAAACTCTAATTATTAAAAAAAATATTCAAAAACACTGGCATAAGGAAAAAACAGAAATGTTACCAAAGATGGCAAAAGTATTTCTTTCTAAAAACATATTAAGAAGTAACGTCTTTGTTCATCAAAATGAGATGTCTTAGATTGGTCCTATAATTTGCTGACTTTGTTGTATTTCTCCTCCTTCCTACTGAAGATGATTTTCAGATACCACCTCTCTTTCTGAAACTCCAAGATGAAAGTTTCTGGATTGACAGCATAAGGCCCCAAAATTACATCTTAATAAGCAGTCATGTTGTCTTCATCCAATTCCTGAAGATATGTATGAAACATTTCCTCTTTCTTAAAAAGGACTGAAATCAATTAAACAAAAAATAAACTCAGTTACCCAGGTTGATAATTATTTAGTCCTTTGTCTTCTTTCATCTTCTTCCTGTTTTCAAACCTATAGTCATTTCACTGATTGTCATCACCTCCAATAGAAAAGAGTAGGTATAGAGAAAAAAGGGGATTAGGGATAGCATTTGCGGGGAAATGTTTGGAGAAAAAGTAGTTTGTAACTACGGTATTATCTTAAATACTTTATAATTGAAAGTAGTTTTAAAACATTAGTTTTCTTCTATTACAGGCAAACCACAGAGATACTGAGGGCTCAGTTCCAGACCACCACAATAAAGTGAATATCGCAATAAAATAATCACCCTAAGTTTTTGGTTTCCCAGTGCATATAAAAGTTATATTTATACTACACTGTTGTCTATTGAGTGTGCAATAGCATTATGTCTAAAAAACGATGTACATGCCTTAATTAAAAATACTTTATTGCTAAAAAATGCTAACCATCATGAGCCTTCAGTAAGTCATAATCATTTTGCAATAGTAACATCAAAGATCACTGACTACAGTTCACCATAACAAATATAATAATAATGAGGAAATTTGAAATATTGTGAGGATTACCAAAATGTGACACAGAGACAGAAAACTGAGCAAATGCTGTTAGAAAAATGGCACTGATAGAATTGCTTGATGCTGGGTTGCCAGAGACTTCCAATTTGTAAAAAATGCAATATCTGTGAAGTGCAATACAATAAAGCACAATAAAATGAGGTAGGTCTATACATTATTATGAAATATTATATATATTATATAGTAATATATTATATATATTATATATATTATTATATATAAGATAATATGTTATATATAACTGGACTTATATATTTAACATGATAGTATCTTTCTTTACATGGAAAGCTCCTCACAATGTCAACTTTACCTTCTCACATTAGGTCCGAGCCCGGGGAGGTTGGTAGAACTGCTGGGTTGGCCGAGTGGATCGTCTTGGCTGGCCATCACCTCCTCTACGGAATTCAAGAGTTTGGTCATAGGTGGCTTCTTCTTCCTATTTGCAAAGAGTAGTGATTTAACATGTTCAAAACAGTTCCAAGTTTCCCACATTAAATACATTTTATGGTCCCCATTTTGATATACCCTCTTAAGCTGCCCTGGGATTCACATCTGTTAACTTTTATAATAGTAGGCAGCAGGGGAAAGAACAAAAAAGGCAAGGACGTTGTTAAAACTCTTTTGTTCCTTGTTAATAGAAGGATGAAATTTATAGTGGTAACATTAAAATCAAATTTAATTCTAGAAAAGGAAACTATTTCCACATAATAGTGTGGTTATCTCCTCAAATGACTTGACACAATGTGGTGAAAACACAGAAAAGCGAGCAATGTAATACAATTTTAATTGAATATTTGGGCTTCTAAATATTTCCAGGTATTTATCATGGAAAGGGGTTTTGGTAAGATATGGAAAAGGGATTGAGGAGCCAGAGAACGTTCACCAACTGTTTGTCCTCATCTGATGAAATCTCCAACATCGTTAAGAACCTTACATCTAGAGACAGGAAAAAATAATGGATTGGAATGAGGAGAGAAATACAATTTACATATACAGAAAGCTTCATGCAAGACACAGCAATCGCCAAGGTAGGACGCAAACTGTTTTCTTCTCATATTGTTTCTTACTAAGGGGGTAGAACCAGCAACTCAAGGAATGGCATGGATAAATTAGTATAAGCAGAATAAACAGCAGAAACAGTATAGTTAATTACAATATTTGAAAAGGACTTAGAAGCAACAGAAATATAGCCAAAAGCCACACTGGTTTCTTACTGAGTGCTGCCACCCTGTTATTTTAGTGTTTTAAGTTAATGCAGCTGTGAAGTATGTTCCCTTCAGAGAGAAAAAAAAATTGGCTCTCATTTTTGTTTATGAAAGAAACAGTATCTATTTCAAAAGTAGAGTTTAAATTCCAGCTGAATTATCAGAGCACAATAATTTGCATGATTTAGGAAATTTATCCTATTTCTTCCTCCTCCTCCTTACTTTAACGTTGAATCTTCTGTCCCAAAAGATTGCTTTCCTTTGACCCTAATAGCAAATGGAGTTATATGAAAGACTGAGTTCTATTCTTTAATTTTTACAGATCAACTATTTCAATTTTACTTGATGCAAGTGAAAAGATGCTATGATAATTTGATCAAATCCTATTATTTAGAAATGATATTTAATATTTGGCAAGAACATATCACTCATTAATAGGCATTCTCCACAGTATTCTTAAGAACCGTTATCTCCATTTTATATAAAGGACACTGAAGTCCAGGAAAGCTTTGTGACTTTGCCCTAATACCTCGAAGATAAATCTTAGTTTTGATTCAGACACTGCTATTTAAATCCTTAAGTCTCAGTCTGCATGTAAAAGAAATAAACTAATCGCCCCAAATTAATGATCACTCTTAAGGGGCCATCATCACCTAAATAAGAGAATAGAGAAATCTGACAATATATCTGGCATAACTCAATAACAACATTTTAGAGACAAACTTCCAGATTAGTTCTCCTTTCTCTATGCCCCTTTCATTAATAATCAATCTCAAAATGGTTAGAAACATCAGATATTATGTCTATAATTTAGTAAAGCAATTAAGATGCAGGAAGAAAAATTAAAGTGCTCAGGAAAGAAGAGAAATATTTTTATTAATATGGTCACTGCTCTGAATGATTATTGTCAAATCTTATAGCTAAATTTGAAAATATTTATTTTTATGACATATGACATTTGCAACTGTGCATATTAACTGAGAAGGATGAAAATGTTTGCTGCTGTAGAAGGTGAAGTAATTATTCTAGGAATTAGAATGGAATATTATTATTCTCCACACCCAGCTGCAAAACTGGTTAGAGGATATCTAAAAACCCATATACTTTATCAATAAAATATAGTATTAAAGGTAGGACACTACATTTACTGAGTGAGTGAGCTGGATTTATATAATAAATATGACATTGCTATTTGAAAAACTATCTCTACTGTTTAAAAGAATCTCAGACTATACTAGCCATAACCAATTAAATGTTTTTATAAAGATGACCAACCATGAGATTTCTTTCACATTATTTGATGTCTTCACAATCATTTTATACAAAATGGAAGCAAAAAATAAAAATAATTCTGACAGCTTGGTTTTCAGTTGTCAAAGGCACAATCTTGCTCTTTTAACTTTGAAATATTCTTCCCACAGAGTAGTCGGGGGCAAACCTGGTTACCCACAAAAACCACTTCACACAGTTTAGAGCTAGTAACTTTTAGCACTGAATGAGCACCTCTTTCCATATAACACACAGCTCAATTTAATAGATCAGTTTATTTGGAGTCATCTTTGAATGAAATTTGTACCTTTATCGTCTTCCTTTAGTTTCACTACTCTGTTAACAGCTTTAGAACTAAAAAAAATTTTAATTTCACAGTTCATGAACATTTAAAAAAAATCTGACAGTATTTTGAGCTGGCACAGTCCTGGAAGGCTATCTGGTCTGTCCCCTTAGATTTGACAGATGAGGAATCTCTAAACCCAGAGAGGTGATTTTCCCAAGTCACAGAGCTCACTAGAGGAAGAGTGCAGACCAGGGCCATTTTGTTTCTGACTCAGACAAGGCTCTTTAAAAGACTGGTGATAACGTTCATAAAAATGGAACTGACGAATGCCATCTTCACCAAAGCTTTTGAGAACCATTTTATTGGGACTCAGATTTTTGCTCACCATGTTATCAGATTTACCTGGTTTTAAAATACTAAATAAATAATATTCAAAATGTGCCCTCTTTTTATGCCAATATTTAGTAGTTTATTACTCCTTTTAATGAAAAGATACATATGCAATAATCATTGTGACACCAAACGTGAATGAAGTGATATGTTGAAAGGAAAAAAAGAGTCACAGCACCAATGCAAAAAGGAGATACACAACTTTACCTATAAAACACATTTGATGGGTCACAACTACTCCTTTCCTGCATATCATTTTTAGTCTCTCATTAGCACAAACTACATCTTGAGTGAGAATACAAATACATTATTTCCTCATTTATAAATGAGCTGTCGGAAAAGCTCATTGTAAATCAGTTACTTCGAACCTGGAACATACTTCAGTAGGAGGTGTGAAACACATTTAAATATAGGTCAGTTTCTCTGTTCCACAAATAAAGGTGATGTGCAGATAAGCATATAAACCACCACTCTAAAGAAGGTGGTGGATCTGGTGATTCTCAACTGGGAGTGATTTCCCTACCCCACTGAGTGGGGGTGGGTGGGGGAGGTAGCCAATGTCTGGAGACATTTTTGGTTGCTATATCTGAGGGGTGCTACTGGCATCTAGTGGGTCTGGACATTTTTGGTTATTACAAGCTAAAGGAGTAGGTGGGGGGAGTTATTACTACATCCAGTAGGTAGAGGCCAAGGATGCTTGCTAGGCAAATGGAGGAGGAGGAAACTTCCTATTCCTAAGTGCCAGGACAGCCTGGAAAATAATTCTGAAATTCAGGAAGTTTGGGTTTGCCACCCTTTCCTTTTCCTTTTCGGATATTTCTTCTGCCTCTGTCTCTAATGCCTAAAAGCTGCATTTATGGAACGCCTGTGGGGAGGTCTCTATTCGCTGACAATACTATGTTTTCCTCTGCTTCAGCAACATGTTCATACTCACTTAACTTACTGAATTGCCTTAGCTTACATTACCAGTTCTTCAGCATTTTTGCACAGCCATGACTTTGTAAGGAGAAAACGATTATTGATTATTGGTGGAGTAGAGAACAGGGATGGCAATTCTCTTCACAAAAACCTTGGAAAAACTTACTAATATTGTCACCTCTAATAGCTTTTTTTTTTTTTTTTTTTTTTTTTGCGGTACGCGGACCTCTCACTGTTGTGGCCTCTCCCGTTGCGGAGCACAGGCTCTGGATGTGCAGGCCGAGCGGCCATGGATCACGGGCCCAGCCGCTCCGCGGCATGTGGGAACCTCCCGGACTGGGGCACGAACCTGTGTCCCCTGCATCGGCAGGCAGACTCTCAACCACTGCGCCACCAGGGAAGCCCTAATAGCTATTTTGTGTGAAATTTAATAAAAATTTTTCTAGTCAGTTCCTTTTAACAATTTTCATAGTAGTCACAAAAACACAAGCCAGCATACAAAATGTATACAACATACCCTCAATAATAATCCTTGAACTCTGAATATTTTGAACACTGAAATCTTAATGAGTACATGTCTCTTTGAGTGCTTCACATACGAACTACTTATGAATTTCCAGATCACCTTTGCCTGTCTGGTTAACTTGTGTAGTCAGTTTATAGAAACAGAAACTAATTTTAATATAAAACCTAAGCAAACAATAATTTTAAAGACAAACCTGCTTTCCCAAAACATCATGTAATAAAGGCAAAATAGGGACAGTAAAAAGATCATTGGTTGCCAAGGGTTAAGGGGGATGAAGGGATGAATACGCAAAACACAGGAAGATTTTTAGGGCTGTGAAACTATCCTGTATGATACTATTATGGTAGATACATGTCCCAATACATTTGTCCAAACCCAATGTACACCATGAATGAACCCTAATGTAAACTATGGACTCTGGAAAATAATGAGTTAATGTAGGTCTATCAATTGTAACAAATGTACAACTGATAGATGGTGGGGGATGTTGATAAACAGGAGAGGCTATGCATGTGTGGGGGCAAAAAGTATATGGGAAATCCCATACCCCTCTCAGTTTTGCTGTGAATCTAAAACTCCTCTATAAAATAAAGTCTAAAACAAACAACAAAAAAAACAGGCTGTAAAGTAGGCCACATCAGTGGGATACTTTGCGCCTCATATATTGCTGATGTGGTAGATCCTTAATATTTGATGAAATATTTGTTGACCTGCCTTATTAAAATGGCACATCGTGATCCATTCAGATTCTTCCTGTGGTTATCCGTAACTAAAATATGAGAATTAAATTTCTTTCAGCCTTGGGATGCCATCAGCATTAATTAATGTATGAAAACCACTTTGAAGATTATTGAGCTTTCTGAATTGGCTCTAGGTTGTGTTTAATTTTGATTATACCTTGGATATTCATAACATTTCCTCTTGGTTTCCACTGGAAAACTCTGACCTTTGATTTTACTTTTTAGTCCAAGTAATGAAATAAAGTACCTCTGCCCCACTCAAAAACAAAAATTCATGTAATGGATTCCAAAAGTAGAATTTAAAATATTTTAAGTAATCTATTTTAGATCAATTATACTAATATTCTATTATATTAGAGCAACTGAAAATTGGAGAGTAATAAAGTAATTGAAGATTATGGATAACAGCTGTGCCTACAGGAGTCAAGTATTATGATTAACACTGAACCTTAGTTTACCAATTATTCTTGTTTAAAAATACATTCCAATTCCATATTTACAACTCCACTACAAAACTGGGTCTGTCTGTGGTAGCCTGGAACCACAGACTACAAAACAGATAGTTTCTGTAAAGAACAGTTAGTCTAAACAACTAAGAAGCTATAATTTGCTCAAGTAATTAGTACCATAACCTGAGTTAGGAGGTCTTCTGGTTCGTAGTCCAGTCTGCCCTTCACACTATGCTTCCCAGTAATGAGGACAAGAAATACAGATACAGTGAATGTCAGAAGTGGAAGAGGATTTGGGGATAATCTAATTGAGCAGATTTAAATTTTAAAAATCATCATTATCATCATCTATTTTGGGGGTAAATGTGACACTCTTCTTTCAAATGAAATTTTATACAGAATTCCAATATAAAATAGATGGGCTCAGGTTACAGTGGGTGTTTTTACAAGTGTATGTGAGCAGTATCCCCTTGGCTTTCTCTTCTTTAGTTCTTCCAAGTCCTGTAATCCCTAAAGCACAAAAACTAAAACCCAACCTGGTTCAACCTCTCTGCTGTACACTAGGAACCAGCTAGGTTGAGTGGTTTGATTAATATAATAAAATGAGCTGCTGAAAGAACAGGAACGGGAACACAGGCCCCTGACTCAGTTCAGAGACCGTTGTCTTTGCGTGTTATCACAGGGAAAATCTAAACCCTGCTTTTGACTTCTATGAATTAAATTTCTCATTTGACAATACAAACTCACCTTCTATACCTAAATGGGGAAAAATAAAAATTTCAGGCTTCATTAAGCATAAGCAAAATAAGCAAATTTTATGATAATAAACTAATTTATCTGTTTTTGAAACTTTGAGTGAAATAAGATACCATTTTAGAATAAAAGTGTAATGTGGAATTAAAATTCCTCTTTCCCTCAGAGCAGCTCTAAGATAATCTGTTTAACATACCATGTCAGGTAATAATTTATTTTAACCAAATATTTTGTGGCAGAAAAAAACCCTACACTGCTACAAGTAAAAGAATGAAATTTGAACACTCCCTAACACCATACACAAAAATAAACTCAGAATGGATTCGAGGCCTAAATGTAAGATAGGACACTATAAAACTCTTAGAGGAAAACATAGGAAGAACAGTCTTTGACATAAATCACAGCAAGATCTTTTTGATCCACCTCTTAGAGTAATGGAAATAAAAACAAAAATAAACAAATGGGACCTAATGAAACTTAAAAGCTTTTGCACAGCAAAGGAAACTACAAACAAGACGAAAAGACAACCCTCAGAGTGTGAGAAAATATTTGCAAATGAATCAATGGGCAAAGGATTAATCTCCAAAATATATAAACAGCTCATGCAGCTCAATATTAAAAAAACAAACAACCCAATCAAAAAATCGGCAGAAGACCTAAATAGACATTTCTCCAAAGAAGACATACAGATGGACAAGAGGCACATGAAAAGCTGCCTGACATCACTAATTATTAGAGAAATGCAAATCGAAACTACAATGAGGTATCACCTCACACCAGTTAGAATGGGCGTCATCAGAAAATCTACAAACAACAAATGCTGGAGAGGGTGTGCAGAAAAGGGAACACTCTTGCACTGTTGGTGGGAATGTTAATTGATACAGCCACTATGGAGAACAGTATGGAGGTTCCTTTAAAAACTAAAAATAGAATTACCATATGACCCAGCAATCCCACTACTGGGCATATACCCAGAGAAAACCATAATTCAAAAAGACACATGCACCCCAATGTTCACTGCAGCTCTATTTACAATAGCCAGGTCATGGAAGCAACCTAAATGCTCATCGACAGACGAATGGATAAAGAAGATGTGGTACATATACACAATGGAATATTACTCAGCCATAAAAAGGAACGAAATTGGGTCATTTGTAGAGACGTGGATGGATCTAGAGACTGTCATATAGAGTGGAGTCAGTCACAGAGAAAAACAAATATCGTACATTAACGCATATATGTGGAACCTAGAAAAGTGGTACAGATGAACTGGTTTGCAGGGCAGAAACAGAGACACAGATGTAGAGAACAAACGTATGGACACCAAGGGGGGCAGTGGCGGGGGTAGTGGTGGTGGTATGATGAATTAGGAGAGTGGGATTGACATACATACACTAATATGTATAAAATGGATAACTAATAAGAACCTGCTGTATAAAAAAATAAAATTAATTAAAAAAAAAAAACACCCACACTGATTCAAGACAAGAAACAAAATCAGATTCAAAATCTAATTACTAAGCAACTGGTCCAAAATGTATGGCTGAGAATATAATTTTTTTTTTTCTTCCTTTCACTGCCATTTTAATAGAAAAAGAATATAAACTTCTATATT